>JAHBCN010004506.1:0-63039 GCA_019359885.1 Listronotus oregonensis
GAAAATTCAAAGAAGCTGTAATAATTTTAAACAACAAAAATGTATTTAGCAACCTAGCATGGATATTTAAATATCTGGCCCGTTACTGAACCGTGAAAAAGTCGGTAAAAGCTTCGTTGAACAAGGGATAGTATATAAGTCGTAGCTTTTAGGAATAGTTTTAGTTATCCTTGAAAAGGTTGGAGATACATCATAACCGAAACGGTTAAACAATTAACAAATAAAGACAATGGAGGTCCAAGATTCTAGTGTTATTGAAACCATTACATTGTCTAACACCTTCAAGGAAACACCATTAAAGTGTGTTGAGAATCACACATGTACATGTTTTCTCAAAAAAAAAAAATACATTCTAAAAAAAACATTATTATTTTTTCCCCGGCAAGCTATAATTTAGTGAAAATTACTTTTAAGCAATATCGAAAATAATAGTTTTTCAAAAAGTGTTACATTTTTCTAATAATTCTAAGACATAACTTTCATTATAATTAACGTTTATAACTGTTATTTCCTTTGAACTTTCGAAATCGTCTTTAGCCACAATAAATAAACACTTTTCTTTTTTTAAACAAAACATTTGTAGTTGTACCTGCCCATGTATTTAGCTGTAATCTCCAGACTAGTATTTACATATCTCTTATAAGATTTTGAACTAGTTGGACATTTAACTTCGACCAAAAAATTATCACATACTCCATCAGGTGATGCTCTAATAAAGGGTTGTTCAGGTACGAGAACTAACCCACACCTTCGAATTTTTTCATTGATTTGTTTTTCCAGTAACGTTAAAACTTCTTTTTCAAGCCGTCTTTCCCTGGCATGACAGCAGTGTCCTTTAATTTTGTTGCTCCTAAAGTAGACTCTACCAATGATCCTCTAGTAGTCTTGCAATGAGCTACTTCTTAAGCTTTTGAGGCAGTAATTCTTAAATAACGCAACTCATGCCATAAACTACTTTCTGCTTGATCCACTGTGGCATTGGCAGCATCTTTACAAATGTTTTCAGACATTTTTTTGGTACAAAATTCAGAAAGCGCATTTACTGATTTGTCGTTTGATTCTAGCATAAAGTTTTCTAAGAGTCTATGAAGCGATAATTTTTCCACATCAGTGTCCTCTTTAAAGTATTGCATTAACACAGTATTTGTGGATCCCAACTTCAAACAATGACTTACAAAAGACTTCAAAAAGTTCCTATCACCTGTGGTTTGCATTGGATTTGGCTTTCCAAAATCTGCTTTCACAAATTTCACATTTGTTTCAACACTAGAAAGTGCAGATTTTTTCCAGTAGCACTCAGTCGATGTTTTGGGTGGTTCTTCACTACGTCTGTGTAGCCAAGCTAATAAGGCCACTGCATGTTTACATCCTCCTAAAATAAATTAAATATTTTAGCATTATAATTAATACACAAGTGTTTCTTAACTATTTATATAGAACAAGTCCTTATTAGGTTTAAAAAAAAACTTCCCTGTTCCCACATGTAATGTATAAACTTCAGAAGTGCACAGGGCCGTAGTCATGGTACAACAAGCAAATGCTTATAAATATGACTGTAACAAATACATAGATATTTGAAAATTTAATTATATGCCTACCTAGAGATGCAGCACAATCCTCACATTGCACCGACAAAATCTCCTCATCTTTTTCATCGCATTCCAGCCTCACATTATAGGCCTTTCGTTTCACCTGTACCCAGCCAATGGCATTATATCCATAACTTTCACAAGCGGACCTACAAAACAAAAATTATACCTAATATACCTAGTTTTTGTTCAGTTTTTATTTTAGTGAACTGAAGTTTTACATGAGAGTAGCGAAGTTCCACATATGAATACAAAGTGGAAAAAAAACAATTTTAATAAGATCCCTTTGATAAGACAGATAAGGTATTATTTTACAAAATTTGTTATTTAGGTTTTGAGGTTATCTTTTTACCAAAGTTTTTACTTTTACTTTATAAAACAGCACTGCACTACGTATAGTATTATTACTTTAAAATAATGTTTAATTTTGAATACATACCTAGTAGCTTTTACTCCTTTTAACTCAGCTCCCATAAAATTTGGGTTATTTCCTAAAAATGTAAACATTGATAATGCATCAATTTTTAGCAAGTTATCAGATTGCCCTTGGACAAATCCAGCTTGAGTAAAAGTCATAATAAATAAAGTCTGGTTTTTAAAACAATTATAACAGAACAATATTTTGTTAGCACAACGAAAGCAAATAAAAACGGCACTCAAGAAACATGTCCAACTAACCAAATCATAAAACTAAATCACCTTGATACCGCCTAAATGACAAGCAAAATAGAGAGTGTGACAGAGAGTCGTTTTGACCGATACCGGATCGTGACGTCACAGCAAGCAATCCTTGTTTGCGAGCTGCGTTTTGGCGCGGAGAAAATTATTTTGAATTTCAACAATTTTTTATAGAATAACAGTAAGTTAAATATTATAAAAATATATGGCAATTAATACTTTATAGTTTTAAAATCTTTATAAGTAAAAAATAAAAAAATCTGCAACTTCCTCATTGAGTACACTAGGTACCAACATAAAAAACCAAAATTTTAATTGGGTTAGGAATCACGTTCCCTGCCCAATTTGGGTTTTTTTTTTAATGTAATAATTTTTTAAAAGAATAATTCAAAAAAGGTTTTTGCGACCGGTTAAGTTTAACTAAATTTTAATGTGTAATTAAAAATCAAAAAAAAAAAGCAATTTTTATTATTGCACCTAAACACACCTACAGGGTAAGCCGCTAGAGCTAGGTAAAATTTGTGTCTTGCTAATGTAAAAATGATGGTTTGCTAAGTATTAACTGTATTTAAATAATAAATAATACTAAAACTTTTCATATTTTTTGTGTATATTATCTTATTTAACTTATAAAGTGTTATTATGTAAAACAAAAATGCAGGGTATATTAGAAACCCAAATGTTTGACGCTATATGAAAAATAATAATAGGTATTTTAAATAAGTAATTTGTAATATTACTATTAGGAAATAAACAAATTAAGCCAAAATAACTTTAAACGAGTAGACATTTTAAATACTCTTTCTACTGCACACCACAGAGTGTACCACAAATACAATAATGAAAAATAAATTATACCTATTTTCAAGTCTGCTCTACGTTTTTAAAACGATTTAATTCCAAAATAAAAAGATTTAATTAAAAAAGTAAAATCTTTTTTTGTCCCTATGTAATTTTTAAACTTTCAAATATATTTAATTTTAAAAATGTTTAATTAAAAAGTACTTTTAAGTAAAATAAGAATTAAACATTTAAATTTAAAGGTTAGATTTACACAATCATTAATATCTCGAAAATTGTAACAACTATGAAAAAACTAAACTTAAAATTAAAACTTTTTTAAAAAAAAATTGATGGAAAAAATAATAAAGTAAAACACTTGGGCTATATCTTAAAATGATCTGAAAAATTTGATTTTTTTTTATTAAATATTAAATTTATACAAAAAAGATATACAGCTTAAAGATCTTGTAACAGTACATTATTTTTAATAAAATTTTGTATAGCTTTTATAGTTTTTGAGATATTAAAATTTAAAAGTTAAAACCAATTCAATAATATTTTAAAAACTATGAGAGATACAAAAAATGTGTAACGAAAAATAAAGCTCTTGAAATTATCCAGATCAATAATAAAAAAGGTATAAAACAAAAATTTAATTTTAATTAAAAATTTTAGTCCAATATAGTAAAAAAATAATATATTTTTTTTTAAATCTGACTTTTGTATTTTTTTTTTTTTAATTAAAATTATTTATTTTATTAATATTAATCCCATATCACTTAAAATTTAAAACATACTGTAAGGAAACTATTAATGAAAATTAGAATCTTATTTTTTGGCTATGGTATTTTTATTTTACCTTATAACACTTTGTAAGTTAAATGAATTATTATGCAGAGAAAAACAGTAAAAGTGTTTGTATTATTTACTATTTAAATACAGTTAACACTTAGCAAACCATTATGTTTTATTTTAGCACAGGGTCCTGCAATAGTGTGTCAGGTATCCATAGCTTTTATGCCAATTAGGTTGGGAATTTCATTTTAACGCAAATCCATATACATATAAATGTATTACGGAAAAATATTTTTGTATTTACAGAGTGGTCCAAAAAATTATGACGACATAAAACTGGTTTTTAATGGTATACCCTGTATTTTTGCATATTTTATTTTTTTTTGTTTTTTTTGTGAATTTTGAAAGCTTTATTTAATTTCTTTATTAGTTTACGAGCAATAAATTAAAAACTTTTAAAAATCATTTTGCAGGCTTCAAAAAAATATAAAGAAAACAATCTTTTACACAGTGAACAGTTTTATAGCATAAAATTTCAAGAAAGTGATCCAGATACTGTAACCATATATTCGATGTTCTAAAATTTGTTCCCCAAAATGACAACTTTCAAACTTTTAAGATTTTTAAACAAGTCACTTTGTATAAGAATTTACTAGATAAGGCAGCATTTAAATAAAAATCAATTACTTTAGTACAAGTGTATTGTCATCTGGACTGTTATCAGATTATATACAAAAAATCTACAGATATGCCCATTTCATAAGTAAAGCATTAATAAAAGTTATCTTAAAACATGTTTAAAATGTATTCCATTTTGTTTAAGGCATCTGGTTTTTCTTGCTTAAAAGGACCTTTCTATATTTTGGAGCATTGCGGGTGTAATTGTTGTAAACGTGTTAATTATATTTTGCAGCATATCCTGCTCAGTTGTTGGGCGTATACACATATATTACATATTTTACATTCCCTTCTAGAAAAAGGTCAAATTTGGTTAAATCGGTTGACCTTGCAGGCCACCTAACTCGTTTACCTCTTTTATTCATAACAAAGCTCTCACTTGTTGCAAAAAATGGGCAATAAGATGGAACTTCAATCTTATTGTAACCACATATTTTGCGCAAACCGGAAATGTAATTAAAGCAACGCAGGTGAATGTTTTGTTAAAAATTTGAAATACACTTAACCGGTAAGGTGACCGTTAAAAAAATAAGAGGCTACTACATGTCCTTCAACAATTCCTTTCCAAACATTTATTAACCAATGATGTTGGTAGTCCATTTGTTGTATAACGCTTGGATTTACTGTAGCGTAATATTAATTATGCTTGTTGACATTGCTTCCATTGTAGTGAAATGTGGCCTCATTACAAAATAGAACGTTCATAAAAAATAATGGATTTTCTTAAAGGCGAGACCGAGTCTACTTATAAAATTTAACTCTACACTCAAAGCCATTTTTGCTTAAAGTGTGGTGCAGTTAAATATGATACGCATGAAAATAATTTGTTTCTAAAATTCTTTAAACTGACTATTCACTTATTTCAACTTCTTTTCCTACACGTGCCTGACTAACGTTTGGGTTTTCTGTAACTGTCAACCAAACTCCTAACTGATTTGCTTTAGTTGGAGCCGTTTTAATCCTTACTTCCTTGTTACAGGAACATCTGGTTCCTGTAACAAAGACCTGGTAGCTACCTACGTTACTAGACCGGGAGAGGTGGGCATGACGGATCTAATCGACTGCTCTCCAGGAGACAGGAATACCAGAACACATTGTGCTCGTGTCCGGTAGCGACACGAGTAAGAGGAGATGCAAGAACTCTCTCCCAATCTGATATCGGATTCATTAGAAGTCTGATCCTATTGGGAGAAATATAAAAAGGTGTCAGCCACAATAGACCGAGCGGTCGCAGTGGAGGGCGTAAAAAGTCCTCTCACTTTAAACCTAACCTAAACCTAACCTAACCCTGTCTCAAGAAAACGCTTAAGCAATCTGCTTAAGCTTATTAGTTCTTGATGCCGCCGAAAAACTGAACCGCATACTTTTGCTAGAAAATTTTTTTAATCACTATTCCCCAATAAAAAATCCTGTCAATGAGCTCTTTTTTTAAACCAATATTTTTTAATTAAAATAATATTCGCTGAAGTATGTTACATATGTATTTTGTATACGTAATATTAAAATAAATATTTGATAATAAATATTGTTGCTTTTTTATACTTGTCTACACTTTTAAATACTTTACCAACAAAATAGGCATATTTATAGTTTTTAGTAAATATGTTGATAACGATATAGAATTTTATTAATATATAATATATAATCTAATTCTTCGCATTTAAATTTTGCATTGCATAGGAAAATATTGTATAGGGTAATTTGTTGGAAAATATTGAGAAATATGGGTATGAAAGTTGTCATTTTTAAAACCAAATTTTACACACCCTGTATAAAATGAGAAAAAACTATTTATTGTTGAGGTATTGTAAGACTTCTTGTGTTAAATTTTAGACTGCAAAGCTCGGACCAAATAGATCTAAGACCGTTTTTTAATATGTTTTTAGGAGTGCAGAACGATTTTTTTCATTTAATGCTCGTTTAACTCCTTAGGCAATACATTTTTTAAAATAAGGAAAGAACATATACGGGATTCAAAATTTGCAAAAAAATACAGACTTTAAAAATATCTGTTTAGTTAATAGAATTGTAAAAGGTTAGAATTATTTTATTTAGGTTAATAATTTATTAAAAATAGGTTACCTTAGTTTTTCCCTTTTTCGACGGTCATTGCGGATTATCCTGAGGGCGCTGGAGACATCTATTTAACACTTTTCTTGCATCCTGTAGTAAAAGAATTCTTCCAGCTAATTCTAGACTTTTCCAGACTTTTCCATTCTTTTCCACATTACTATATAAAGCGCGAAGGAAATCTGCACGGGCCAGTTTTAGTTTTGATTCCGACGAGATAAGAAGTTGACAGACAGTTAAAGGTTAAACAGTTGTCATTATTACGTTACGTTAAAGTGTTACCATAGAAACGTTTGTAAACCAGATATCCAATAAAAAGGTGTAAAACCAGGATCCGTGTTTTTATACGGGGTGTCACGGAACATTTGGTGTCAGAAGCGGAACGAGATCCCCAAAGAAGCCGAAGTTGATAAGAAGAGTTTTTGAATGCCAGTTGGGACAAGACAACAAACAGCAGTTATGGAAGAATTAAGTGCTCTAATAAAGCAAATGACGGAAGATCTAAAAAAAGAAATGAAGAACAGCCAAGATTCCATGAAAAAAAAAAAAAAGAAGACCTAAAAGAAGAAATGAAGAGAAGTCAAGAAGAAATGAAGAGAAGTCAAGAAGAAATGAAGAGAAGTCAAGAAGAAATGAAGACCAGCCAAGAATCCATGAAAGAAGATCTAAAGAAGGAAATGAAGACCAGCCAAGAATCCATTAGAGAAGACCTAAAAACAGAAATGAAAAAAAGTCAAGATGAAATGAAAAGCCAAATTAGAATAAGTCAAGAAGAAACACGACAACAAATAGAGAAAATACAAAAAGACATTAAAAGAAGCCAAGCAGAGATGAAACAAGAGCTGAAAGAAAAGATGGTAAAGATCCGAGAAAACCTAAAAGGAGAATTTTATCAAAGCCAAGATGAGATGAGAAAACAAATGTTACTGGAGGTAAAACTTTCCAAAGAAGATGTTAAAGAGGAAATAGAAGAAATACAGCACACCGTACAGTCAGTTGAAAGTCATGTTCAGCAAGTCCAAGGCCAAATACAACAGGAAGTACAACAATTACAGCGACAAATTCAAAAGATAGCTAGTACAGGCGTCGTCTTAGAAAGTGGTACTGCAACGACTATTATGAAACCACCAACTTTTGATGGCAAGGTACCCTGGTTTACGTATCTCCGACAATTTGAAGCTGCTGCCAACGGTAATAAATGGAGTTCACAAGAGAAGGCACGTGCCCTAGTACTTGCTCTTCGAGGTGAAGCTATGGAGGTTTTAAGAAACGTTCCTGAGGAGAAGCAATGCGATTATGAAACCATTGTGATGTTCCTGGAAACGAGATATGGCGAAACGCACTTGCAGGAAGTTTATAAGGCGCAGCTGCAAGGACGAAGACAAAAGTACAATGAAAGCCTTCAGGAGTATGAAACTGATATTGTACGACTAATTAACCTGACATATCCAGCCTATCCAGAAGAAATTAAACAAGAGTTAGCAGTAGGTAGTTTTATTGAAGGCCTACGTGATCCGGATATGAACCAGGCGTTAAGAATGGCCAGACTTAAGAAAATATCTGAAGCTCTTGCCTACGCACTTCAATTTGAAACAGCTAAACAAACATCCAGAAGTCAGACAAGAGTTCGAAGAATAAACTTTGTACCAGAAGAAGGCAATTCTGACAACGATTTGACAAGAATTGTAAAAGAGTTACAAGAAATCGTACGTAAAAAGCAAACAGACGGAGACAACAGTATGACTTTCCGACGAAGAAACGGAATCATTTGCTGGAAGTGTGGCAAAGAGGGGCATGTCCAAAGAAACTGTACTAGATCAAATGTCCCTTCAAGTAATCCGGAAAACTCCCAGTAGCCAGCTTCAAGGGGCGAAAGCTGGCTAGGTGCTACCAAGCCCCATCAACAACAATAATAAAAGTATCCCGGCTGCAAAATAATGGTTCCAGCTTGGTAGTACCTGGAAATGTATGCGGTCGGGAATGTGAGATGGTAATAGATACTGGTTCCACACATACCATCGTGAGGCCGAACATCGTAGCCCATTGCAAAATATTCCGCCCTGAGAAAAATTATATTTTGGAAACTGCCAACGGAGAAGTTATACCAATTAAAGGCATACATGAAGCACGAATAAGTCTGGGGACAACTACTTTTATACACGTTGTGTTTGTTGCCGACATAATGGACGAAGTTATCCTTGGCCTTGACGTTATGGAACATCAGAAGTTTGTACTTGACCTTCCCCAACGAACACTGCGAACTAATAATGAAGAGATTGTAATGAGACTCCCACGGAACAATGAAGGATCAATTCGAGAAGTTGTACTTACAGAAGATGTCATACTACCCCCAAATTCAGAAGCCATTATCCAAGCAAGTGGAGACTTAGAAGAAGGTGAAATCCTATTAGTTGAACCAATTGAAAATAGTCCACTATACGCTAAAGGAATTCTACCCGCAAGAACTCTGACGCAAAACAAAAGAAATACGGTATTTGTCAGAATGATGAACCTGAAGGATTACTCTCAACAAGTCAAGCAAGGTGACAAAATTGGTACTTGTCAACCTGCTAATATGATAGTTAGCCATACCTTTGCTACACCTGTAGAAGTTGCTTCAAGTAAACTACCTGATGCTTTGCAAGACCTGGTGATTTCTTCAAAAGCCCTGCTAAATCCAGTGCAGATCACTAAGATGGAAGACCTTTTGAGAAGAAATCAAGACGTTTTCTCTTTCACCGAAAAGGATTTGGGAAAAACCAATATAGTTCAACATCGAATAAATACGGGTGATGCAGCACCGATAAGGCAACCACCACGACGAATTCCTTTGGCTAAAAGAGACGAAGTTGAGAAGTTAATTGGAGACATGCAAAACCAAGGCATTATAGAACCATCCCAGAGTCCATGGTCATCCCCAGTAGTCCTGGTTAAGAAGAAAGATGGTTCTACCAGATTTTGTGTTGACTTCAGAAGACTCAATGACGTCACGAAAAAGGACAGTTTTCCATTACCGAGAATAGACGATACTCTAGATACGCTGACGGGTTCAAAATGGTTTTCGACTTTAGACCTGAAAAGTGGCTATTGGCAAGTAGAACTTCATCCTGAAGATAAGGAAAAATCTGCCTTCTCGACCGGAACCGGACTGTGGCAGTTTAATGTTATGCCATTTGGTCTGTGCAATGCTCCTGCTACCTTTGAACGATTGATGGAGTTGACATTACGAGGACTAACTTGGAAAACATGCTTAGTATACCTAGATGACATTATTATTCTTGGAAAAACATTTGAGGACCACCTGAAAATGTTGAAGAGGTTTTTCACAAGCTAAGATCTGCCCAGCTGAAGCTTAGTCCAAAGAAATGTCACCTTTTCCAGAAAGAAGTTAAATACCTGGGGCATATAATTACTGAAGAAGGAGTAAAAACCGATCCAGAAAAGACAGAAGCTATCCAAAACTGGCCTACACCGAAAAACAAGCATGAAATTAGAAGTTTCTGGGATTGTGCACTTACTATCGAAGATTTATACATGGATTTGCTGACATTGCGAGACCATTACATCGACTTACCGAGAACAACAAAAACTATGAATGGACCGAACATTGTGAAGCAGCCTTTATGCAACTGAAGAAAGCCCTTTGCAGTCCTCCAGTGTTGTCATATCCACAACCCAATCAAACATTTATTGTGGACACTGATGCAAGCAATACTTCTATTGGTGGAATTTTGTCACAGATACAAGATGGCCAAGAAAAAGTGATAGCGTATTTCAGCAAAGTTCTTTCAAAACCTGAACGAAATTATTGTGTGACTAGAAAAGAACTTCTAGCTATCGTCAAATCTCTGGAACATTTTCATAAGTACCTGTATGGCCAGAAATTTCACCTGAGGACTGATCATGCATCACTTAAATGGTTGCTTCAGTTCAAGAATCCCGAAGGTCAGATAGCACGATGGTTACAACGTGTACAAGAATACGATTTTAAAATTGAACATCGAAGAGGATTGAACCATAAAAATGCTGACGCTCTATCAAGAAGACCTTGCCCCGAAGATTGTAAACATTGCAGTAGACGTGAAGAACAAGAAGATCCCGATGAATTTCACTGCCGAAGAACACGCATCCAGTGCTCTCAAGAATGGGACCCTAAAATCCTCGCAAAAGAACAACGAGAGGATCCTGATCTTGGAGATATTGTGAAACTTAAGACAGAAAATTCAGAACGACCCTCATATCAAAAAATAGCTTCAAAGTCTCCGAGATATAAAGGATACTGGGCCATATGGGACTCTTTGTAATGAAAGATGACCTATTGCAAAGAGTCTGGGAAAGTTCTGACGGCAAAAGCCATACCTATCAAACAATACTACCAACCAAAAGGATTCCTGAAGTATTGCAAGCCCTGCACAATGGTATAGGTGGTGGCCATTTCGGAGTTATGAAGACTCTGGAAAAGGTTCGAGAAAGGTTTTACTGGCTGGGAAGTCGTGCCGATGTCAAAGACTGGTGCAGAATGTGTAAGGACTGCGCCTCCAGCAAGGGACCTAAGACACGAAGCCATGGCAAGATGAAGCAATACAATGTAGGAGCACCTTTTGAAAGAATTGCCATAGACATAGCAGGACCATTTCCAATAAGTAAATCTGGAAATCGCTATATTCTGGTAGCGATGGATTACTTCAGCAAATGGCCGGAAGTCTACGCAATACCAAATCAAGAAGCTACCACTATTGCCGACGTATTATTTCAACAATGGATTTGCCGATATGGAGTTCCAAGAGAAATACATACTGATCAAGGTAGAAACTTTGAATCTGATCTCTTCAAGAACCTCTGTAATCTCCTGGGAATCCATAAAACCAGAACCACACCCCTTCATCCCCAGTCAGATGGAATGGTCGAAAGATTTAACAGAACTCTTGATAACTACCTGAAAATTAAAGTAAATGACCAACAAAGTAACTGGGACAACTGTATACAGCCGTTTTTACTGGCCTATCGCTCCGCAGTTCACGAAACCACTGGAACGTCACCTGCAAAAGTCATTTTTGGAGCGTAGTTATACCTTCCAGTTGACTTACTTACTGGACGACCTTCTACCAATGAAAAAACCGCTAGAAGTTAAAAGCTAATCATCAGGGATTTTATGTCGGTGAAAAAGTTTGGTTATATAATCCAAAAAGAACCAAGGGGCGTTCACCGAAACTGCAGAAATCATGGGAAGGGCCATATAAAGTAGTGACCCGGCTTAATGAACTGGTGTACCGAATTCAGAAGAGCCCACAGGCAAAGATGAAAGTTGTACATCTGGAACGGCTGTATGGCTATCAAGATCGAGAAGATACTTGATCGAGACGATCAAAACTTGGGAAGGGGCAATGTTACAGACTTTAAAAATATCTGTTTAGTTAATAGAATTGTAAAAGATTAGAATTATTTTATTTAGGTTAATAATTTATTAAAAATAGGTTACCTTAGTTTTTCCCTTTTTCGTCGGTCATTGCGGATTATCCTGAGGGCGCTGGAGACATCTATTTAACACTTTTCTTGCATCCTGTAGTAAAAGAATTTTTCCAGCTAATTCTAGACTTTTCCAGACTTTTCCATTCTTTTCCACATTACTATATAAAGCGCGAAGGAAATCTGCACGGGCCAGTTTTAGTTTTGATTCCGACGAGATAAGAAGTTGACAGACAGTTAAAGGTTAAACAGTTGTCATTATTTCGTTACGTTAAAGTGTTACCATTGAAACGTTTGTAAACCAGATATCCAATAAAAAGGTGTAAAACCAGGATCCGTGTTTTTATACGGGGTGTCACGGAACAATACTTTAGGTACGTAAATAAACATAAAAGTCTATACAAATATAAGTTTGTTATCGAAATAGAGGGTGTTAAAGTTTTTATTTAATTCTTTTATTTTTTAAATAAAATAATAAAACCCAGCCTATGTTTAGCTGAACATAATTAAAAAAAAATTATTAAAAATTAAAATACATATTTTTAATTATACATTTAGTTTTTTTTTTTAATTTTGCTATAGTAAAATCAAATGCGTCGTATTTTTTTAAAATTCAAATATCTCGAAAATGGTTGAAAATGACAAAACAATTATTTAATTTACTTAAAAATGTAATACAGGGCCGTACCAAAAAGTTGTGATGGTTCAAAATAGTAAAATGACGTGTAGGTGGCGCCCCCTACAAGAATAGATTTATTTAAAAAATAGAAAAATTTAATAAAAACTTTAACACCCTGTATTTCGAAAACTGAGGCCATGCGGACATTTCCTTGTAAATCACTATGTTCATGAAAAAATATTTTTCAAAATTCAGTCCTATGTACATTGTAGGTATGCTGTATGTTTGAACAAAATTCTTAACTTAATTGGTATAAGAGCTATGGATGCCTGACAAACTATTTGAAAAACCCTGTATTTTTATATATAACTTTTAAGGTACTCAATTCTTTATACGTGACTTATTTAATTTTTTTAATCGCTTTTATCTCATGTATTTTATTATACAATTATAAAGAAGTTAATCCCATGTTTTTACTAATAGTTTAGTATTTCCTTAATTATAATAATTTTCATCTTAATTAAAATTCTAACATGTTGCACGGAAATTAAGTAGTAAACCAAGTTGAACACGTTTCAAACGGCATTTTTCTTATTCCGAATTTAAATACGTTTTCGCATTTATAACTAGTGCTGTAACATATTAGGTAAAGGAGTTGTTTAATTGCATTGGTATAAAATACCTTCGGTACGTTAATGAATAATTAGACGGAAATTGCGATGGCGTTTAAAATGTAAAATCTGAGAATAAGACAGCCAAGTAATTCTCATGAATATTTTATATTTACGCAGAAAACTTTGTTTTGCTAATACGTACGCATTATACATAAAGTTGCAATGCACAGCTGCATTTTTATATTAAAAGTAGAGCAACAGTAAATTTTTGCTTGGGTAAAAAATTTCTGCCAGTAATAAAGGTTGTCCAAAATTTTGTTTCCAAAATGACAAATTTTAAATTGTTTTTTTTTAAAGATATTTAAACGGATTACCCTGTATAATAATTTATTATCTGAGGCAAATTTTAAATAAAAATCAATTACTTTATTACAAGTGTATTGAAATCTGGACCGTTATAAAGATAAATACTAAAAAGTATAGGTATTCCCGTTTAAGATGTTCATCTGAGTTTGGGCGTATGAATTGATTTCAATAGTAGGCACTTTTCAGTGTTTTCAGTATTTTTTTAATTAGGAGTGTACCGAGAGGGGAGGCCTCAATTTAATTTGTCCACATTTTTATTTAACGCCATATTTCTGAGGTAAACGAATTTTACATAAGGTTCAAAAATAAAGTTGATTTAATTATAATTGTGTTAATAACGGTGTAATAAAAAAAATATTGTTCTCGCCTTTCCAAAATGCCGGGGAAAACCCTTTTTTGTTTGGGCGACCATGCATGCACTATTTTCTTTGAAGAGTGTTATCTCGAGAACGGTTAGCCTGACAAGTTTTCAACAAAAATACCTTTTTTATGTTATTAAAATCGCGAAATCAGAATTTCTAAAACAAACAGTGTTTGCCAAAATGTACACGAGCAATGCATATATATTTTATATTTTTTATATTAGGTCTGGTTACTTTTATAATTTTAAATGAAAATTTGTGCATACACAATAATCTTTATGATGTTGCATAAAATTTAAAAAGAAACTAAGAAGAAGCACAAAAAAACAGAATTAAATTTTAATACATCACCTTAGAATGGGTGCACACCGCTTTATTTTAGTAACTTAAACCCACTTTAACTACATCACTACTAGTATATTTTCAACACTTTTTGAACTGCATTTTCATGATCTACCAAACAATATTTAATTTCATTTTGCCACCGAGTCTTTTTTGGGATATGTGCTAGCACATTTCTTAAATTAATTATAAAACATTCTAAGGCCCCCACTAATTATACTTTTGTAAATCGTCACTTTTCTGGTTTTACCAAATCAGTGTTATGGCTTGTGGCTCGGTACTGGCATTAACTTTCCTCCTTCTTCTCACTAGGGATCTTCTGTCTTTCACAGGAATTAGTTTTTTCACAGTAATAGTTTTATTTCATTCCAATAATTATTTTCTGGGGATAACTTTTTTACCAAAATCAATAAATATTTAAATATTGGATTAGGGATCCTAAAATCCTATTTACTTTAATGCTATTAAGATCTAATCATTCTTGAGGTCGCAACATTGTCAAATAAGTTAAATAAATTCTGGTTCTGGAAAAGTTTTGAGGAACAAAGAATTAAAGCCTGGAAAAGCTAAATAAGCTATGTGCCAAAATGACTTTTTTCCAGGAATAAGGAAAAACTGTTTAAATTCCAAATTATCATGCTATAAGTCAAAAGAAAAATATAATTCTAATGTTTACGATACCAGTTATACACCTCTAGAAGTTTTATTTGGTTTTATTGAATACAAAGCTTTTAAAATATTCATACACTTTAACATATTGAAAATGAGCAGCGTCAGTTGTTGACGAAATTGGTGAACATTGCTTAGATTAAATGAACGTGTACAAAATGACTGATTAATTCAAATTTATCAAATTTTAAAAGGTAACATATTAACGTGATATTTAAATAAACGCCGGTTTTCTTGCATTATTTAATGGTGGATTATCTTCATTCTTCAAATCATTGAATGACGTCTTTATCTGTATGATTCCAGGGTTTTTTTATGAACGCGGATTCACGTGGCCTTGAAATATTCAGTTGTGACGTTATGATGCACGTCAAACATGCTGCTTCAAAGTTTAGAAACTGTCCTGCCATGGCCAATATTTTGTAGGGTTTTAAACGCAAAAGAACTTGATAACGACGAAATGGCTGTTTACTTGGGAATGAAACTGAGCTCTATTAGAAATTCTCCTCCGCAGCAGGGAGATAGCCCGAGTGCCATTTTTCATTCGCCACAATACCTAACAGAAGAGCGGCAGGCACTTAGCTCAAATACCAGACATTGGCGTTGGAACTAAGACTCCTTAGGCCTATAAAACTCGATTTTAAAATAAAATAGCTCATTTAGTTTTTTAAGCTTTAATTATTTTGCCTTGTGTACGTTAGTACCTTATAAATGACTTTAAAAACATTGATTTTTATAATTAAGGGATTATAGTGTTCTAACTTTTAAAAACATTTTAAAATCTTAATTTATTGTTATTTTTTAAATCCCATATTTAAAAGAAACTCCTAGTCTCTTTAATATACTTAATAACACTAAAGATATATTTACATGATTACACATTGTCGTGTATACCGATTGACCAATCAAAGGTAAGTGTAAAATACATCTGAGAATAAACCCTAGAATCACATAAATCTTGTCTCGGATATCGACCATCGACAAAAGAAACAGCTATAAAAACGAAGATAAATGTACTAATAAACACAAAAAACACCATGTTATGTAAATTTAATTCAATATGGAGACCCCAAGGGCAGACACCGTAATCTGGTCCGAGCTCGCTCGATCTTATCGTACAGTTGAAAACAGTCGAGAATTTCGTTTTTGCTCTGCAGATGCCTGGAGCAATGTTGGAGCGACAAAAAGCTAAGAGATAAGCTGTGGCCAGAGATAGCGATAACACGGTAATTTTAAAGGATTTTCCGTTGGCAAATACCCCACAGAGATATTTATCCAGTTTAAGATGCAATGGATAAAATTTAAAATGTTGATTTATTATATAAGCTCTAATAAATATCAAGAATAATAATGATTAGAGAATTACTAAAGCAAGTTATAAATAATTAATTCGTTTACAAATCAACTGACGTGTAGTTATATTTAAATCTATGTATTGTCACATAACCGTTTTGAGATATAATAGTCAGAATCTTTTAACATGTATTTTGCCAACTTAAAATTCATTCCTTATTTTAAAATATAACTTACTTTTGGACCCATATTGTTAAATAATATAATATAATTATTTTTATCATAGTTAAATAAAGTTATCATAAGAGCAAAATTTCTTTAAGTTTTGATATGTATAACTATTTTAATCATTTTTTTATTTATAATAATTAAATATTAATTATTAAATTTTTTATAGTAGCTGACTAAGGTACCAATGACATTAAAACGCAACTTTTTGTTAAATTAGCAAAAGTTTAAAAAACATTGCAAGAAGAGTAGAGGAAGTAGTTCGATAGGTGACTGGTGCGTCGGCTACCAGCCCAGCACCGCGTGCTGTTATGTGTGGTTCGGATAGTCGAACAAACTCTACTAGAAATTCAAAGCTAGTGCTTTCTGAAGGCAGCAGCATTATGTCAGAATTGTCAATACAACAGCGCTAAGCTCCTGGACTAACGCTTTACCAAAACTCATCATAGATGGCAGCACATAAAAATAACAAGGCGAATGCCATGGTATTATGATGAATATTTATTTTTCCCCAATTTCAACAAAAATAAGATATTGCGAAAAAACAAAACTTAAAAACTAATTATTTTAATAAATAGGTAGTTGATAAGTAAGATTTTTGCAAAATTTTATTTTTATTAAGATGGGGGGAAATCTTAAACTTGCAGAAATTAAAACAAACAAAAAATGTTATTGTTAATATTTTATTACAAATTGATTTGTTATAAAGACAATTTTGAGAAAACCAGGAAATTCTAAGGACATCGGACATATTATTTAAAACAGTTATTGATCATTACATAATTTCTTAAAAATAATGTTTTATAACAGATTTTTTATTATTTGCCCTTAATTTTCCATAAAATCAACAAAAAATAAAATTCCAGATATAACAGTAACATATAAAATATAAACTCCATAAATAATACAAAATATTTCTAAATAAAAAAAATATTCTCTGATAACTACTTTAATTCTATTACCTAAGATAACACAGGATAAATAAAATATATTTTAAAAATTAGCAATAAAACTTCTTAAACTATCATAGCCAGGGTTGGATGAGATCACGGTGAAAGGTTCCTATAAAAAAAGCAGGCAGTATCGGCTTATTCGGAACTGACTAAAAATAGATAAAAATATGATATGTGAACTTTGGTATTAATTTAGACAAAGGTAATATCGTAGGCAAAATATATTAAGATTTTAAATAATGTTGTAACTGAAAAATAAACATAAATAATGAAAAAAAAAAGGAAAAATTAATGTTTTTTTTAATACTATTTTTATGACTCTTTCTTTTTTTATAAATTCAAAACTATTTTTCCTTTCTTTATGATACTTATAACTACAAATTTATAAAGGTAGGGTAAATATTTCAGATAAGCAGTTATGGTTTGAACAAAATAAATAAAAAGTGATGGCAATAAGCTTCGAAATATTGTTGCTTAAATAAATTTTTAATTTTATTCGTGTAAACATTTTTACACAAATATTAATAAATATCAGCATGTAGTCGGTCTACAAGATTGACTAAAGCGTCACTAGCATATTTAAGTCTTCGTTCATTATCAAGCCTCTTAAACATTACAAATAAATGTTTGTCGGTTACCCCAACTAAAAAGAGATTACCTTGAGAGGTAGAACATTCTGATGGAATTAAAATTTTGGTAAGAAGGTAACCTGCAAAATATGAAAAAGGATTTGTAATCAAATCTGTGTCATGTAAAGTGTCAAAAGGCTCCATATTGACATTATTGTTAGAGAAGTTTATATTAATATTTGTATTTGAGAAAGTTAGAAAAGTCTCCTAATCTACTATATATAGTCCTCACAATTGTCAATTTTTACAAGGGGATCACCAAAGTTATTAACAAATTAAAGATATTATTGCTGCAACAAATTGGTAGTATGTTGGGTTGAAGTGTTGCTAACCTTATATGGGCGTTTCTGCAACAAGGATATATACATTTACAAGAATATTTCAGCCTACCAATGTGTAGGGCTGATGCCATAGCGAAGAAGCTTACAAAAAATCTTGGTTAAATATCGAAGAAGGCTTACTAACATACTTAAATAATATATCTTACCTTATAATTTTTCTACATTAATGTGGAAAAAAATTAAAACGCGAGCCGACTCAAAAATTAACTCAAAGTCAACCCATACAACAAAAATACCAAAAAATGGCCGACGCAAACACGGGGATTACCGTTAAAAAAGGATATAAATAATTGTTTCTTTTCACTAGATGAACAAGACCACCTGTCGTCATCTAAAAATTTACTACAAAATTACTACAAAGCTAAATAAATAAAAAAATCTACTAATACCTGGGCAATGCCATAATTGTCAAATGTCACTGCTTCCAGTATCCCCATAAGAAATTGGCCAGGCGTGGTTCGGATTCCACAATAATCCTTGTTTTATCTAAATGACATAACTTAGACTTAGTGTGAAATTCTAACAAAAAGCTAATAATATAACGTCCGCCATGGCTTTATCGCGTTGTTTAAATGGTGCTAAAAGAATATTGTTGATGGACTGACGGAAAATAAGAAAAACATCTAATCATGCATCAACAGTACATCTGGCTTTATATAGTCCCTTTTGGTAATTAAAAACTAAACAATTTATAAAATAAACTGTATATAAAAAATGAATTTACTTAGTCTATTCTTGGCATTACTTAGCAATGTCATGACTAATATACACAATAACCTGTTCCAATTTAAGTTATGCTAATAAAAAAAATGGTTAATTTTTTAATTAAGCAGTCCAAATTAATATTGTAGATTTCTAATACATAGAAAATTTATATGTAAATAGGTAAAAAATAAAATTAATTTTATTTTACATAGGCCGATAAATTGATTTTTGCTTTTATTTTTCTAAAAAAATTTCTTTATTAAAGGCATTATTAAATTGACTTCCTTAAACTATATTTTTTATTAAAAGCTTTTAAACTTTTGAGAAAATTTATGACTCAATTACTGTTTAAAAAATTGCTTTCCTTGATATTTTTATACGCACTAACAATAATTTGCCCATCTAAATAGAGCATGAATAAATTAAATTACAACTTTGATTTTTTTTTTGTAAAAGTACCCTAAAAATAATATAAAGTATGAAATAAATTTACCGTCAGACAGATATAAAAAGTATGTACCGCTTAAGCCATTAAGAAATTAAACCTGTGTACTGCTTTATAGGATCCTCTAAAATAAATATGTTTTATGGACTTGTGTAAAAAGAAATAAAACTGAAGGTTTTTATAAAAAGCCCATTAAATATGTAACAAAAGAAAAAATAATTTAGAAAGAATAATAAATCCCTTAAACATTTCTTAACATAAAAAAGACTAAATTTTTTATTAAACGTTAAACCGTTGTTATTTCCAGAATTATATTTTTTGGTATTATAAAAGCCTGTTTGGTATTATAAAAGTATGCACTAAACCGACTTCTTAGTAATTAATCGTTTTGTTATACCACATTTCTGTTAAAATACTCAAAACTCAAAAAGGAAAAGTATTTCTTAAAACTTTTATTTTAATATAAACTGATAACAACCACATACACAGGATAATATAAAAATCTATGTTATTGCTTAACATGGAAATCGTTGCCTAAAATTAAAAGAAAACTTTAAATATTGATTTTTTAAATTTTTAAATTGGTTTTTTTTTATTTAAATGAAACTTGGCAAAGTTAGAACATTGACCCAAATGCACTTCCTAATGATATACCTTTGTTACCAAATTGAACTCTTTTCGTTGCCTGGGCAATTTCATTCATTTTTTTATTATAATTTTGTCCTAACTTTACTGGTATTAATATTATTTATGCTCTGCTTAGTTCTCTATAAAAAAACCATAAAATTAACAGCTTTTGAGATATTAAGATAAAGACAAAAGTATTTTTTACAAAAATGTTTTTAGCGTCCACCCTTTCTGAAATAAATTCATATAAGCGTTGTTTTATTGTTTCTTTATAAAAATTGGAATTGTTAATAATTTTAAATATTACCCTTTTCGTGATCATGCAAGTTTTAAATTAAAATGTCTCAAAAGCTATTAATTTTATTAAGTTAACTTAAAAATACCATTTTTGTAAAACTAAGCAAAAATGTGAATCATGCATAAATTATCAATAATATTAATATTAAAAAAATATAACTAAATAATAGTAAAAAATGAATAGATTTGCCCGAAGCTACGCAACTGTTCTACCATGGTAAAAAAAATATCATTGAAAGGTGTATTTTGTAACTGAAAGAAGTTTAATTTAAATAAACAAACCCGATTAAAAAAATAAAAAAGAAATTCCAATTTCAAATAAAAATACCTTAAAAATGGAGTCGTTTTGGAGATTCGTATATATAGGGTGATTCCAAAGTTGAGGCTTTTTTTACTGTGTAGTGCATTAAACTCGTTAAAATAAGCAACATCTTTTAATAATTTTTTTTTAAAAACCCAAAAATAACAAAGCTACATAAATTTATTTGGAAGTGGGTCTAGTGGGGCATAAAAAGATAGTTTATTTCTTATTTACGCTTGTTTTTTGTCCTATTAATCATGCATTTGAGACAGTCGTATTGCTTCTACCGGGCGAGGCAAGGATTAATTTTAATTTTAAATCATTGTTAAATTGCGAAAATGGCACAATCCAAAAACAATAGATACGTGGATATGCTCCTTATTTATGGAAAGTGTCGGTAATTTGCAAATGTTGCTTCGAGATTGTACGCGCGACGGTTTCCCTTGCGGGTTTATATTGGAGCTAAGTATTCGGGTGATTGCAAGTCTGGTCGGTTTAATTAAAAAAAAAAGAATGGAAAGGGCAAATCACGTTTAACGTGTTCAAGCACTACAGCCCAAAGACTTCTTGGGCGGTGACAACTTACTTAAGACAGGACCGTATTCGACACACTAAATAAATGTAACTTCCTTATTTTTTAGTATTTTGAAAAAAAGCAATTTTAAAAAGTTGTTTATTTTAATGAGTTGTTAGAAAAAAGTGTCAACTTGGGAATTACCCCGTATAACATTTTTGTCCTACTTTTGACCAAGAAATCACCCATTAAGCAATGGCATAAGCTTTTTGAATCATCCTGTATAACAGGTAAGTATGCTGAAACCTATAGAACTACTATTAAAGGCGTATTACTACAGTTTCATTATTTAAAATACTAGTCTCTGTTGTTAGGAATTAATCTTTAATTTCTGTTAATCCAGTGATTCGGTAAATCAGTGGGCCATCACCTTAGTACCTACTGTTACTTGATAATTTCATTTTTAATTATCATTTTAACATTACAGGACTTATATTGTAAAAATAATCTTTTTTTTATGTTCTATTTTGTTTTCCCATTATTTTATGCCCTTCTGAAGCTTTTTTACATTTGCTGGCGATTTGTTTAGCAAATACACAGCAGTTAATTAAATTAAAGTATAAGCTTTTGGCCAAAAGTTTCTTTAAAATTTTAGATTAGATTAGTAGAGAACGCGTTATCTCTACAATCAATTTGTTTAAAACCTGCATTTCTATTTTATTGGAAAGTGTTTACTAAAGGAGAAAGCTAAATAAAAAATACTTTAAATGAGAAGTGAAATTTCTTGCTTCAATATTTCAGTAGGTTCTACTAAATCCGTAATTGATTTAGTCACTTTGTCGGTTTGGTAAACGGTAACAATTTTTCTGTACACAAATTTTACAGGTATAATATAAGGATATTTTTAGTTAAATTCACACAATTTACTAAACCATTCTTTCATTTTGATAAATTAGCTGTATTGATATGGTCAGCCTTCTATGCCATAGATTTTCCTTGTAGGCGTTTGACTAAATGTGCTATATTTACTCTTCTTTGAACATATTTGGTTTAAAGAAATCACTTTCAGTAGCAATAAGTCCGCAATCAAAATGCATTATCCTACAGCCTATGTTTTTAAATATAGCAGAATGTCCTTTATTAACAATTTGTGCCCAGATATCAATGCTGTTGACCGGCACATACGTATTATGATTAACACCTACTTTATTAGACCAATGGTTTATCGGTAGTAGATAAAGTAAACTATGTTGATTTCTGGTTGTCTGATTTCAGTTGGTACCTAAGACGGGGAAACATAAACAATCATACTAAAAACCCTTAAATTTAAGTTATTTCAGTGGATAAAGCTAAATCTATGTAGTATTTATTGTTTGCATTTTAAACTATTTAATTTGGAATTAGCCAGAACATAAAGCAGCAGTTTTTTTCCAACGTGGACCTTTTCCGCCTTTTTCTGGGTTTACTAAATCGTTTCTTGTAACTCTAAAAAGCTATGTTTTCAGATATGATTTTCTTTTGGTGCACTATACTATAAGGTTTAGGTTTTGTGATTATAATCCTACCTAAATGTATCACATTCTAAGTACTATGGAATAGAACTACTCTGCTTACGGCAGCAAGTCAAGTAAACTATTTATTTATTTGAACTAGCTTGTCCGCCCAGTGCCATATCACAAACTCTAAAATTCACTTTTCTTATTGAGAGACATTGGAATTTTATAGATGTCCAACATAAATTATTGTCAGTTTTATTTCCAGACCTTTCTCAATAGAACATGCTTAGGAATACGGCTACAAACAACGGCTGCTAAAATTTTGGTTACAATATGTACTAATTTTATACTGTACCAAAAAAAAACTGTTAAAATAGAGCATTAAATCTGCTTTTGGCTTAGTTCTTCCCATTAACTTTCCTTGGAACTATGATGCAGAAAAGATAAAAATACATGTTTTTTTTTTGAAAAAATGTAACTATAATGCACTAAGTACATTTGTAGGCTTTTTGTCACATGCAATAGAAATAACAGATACAACTCGGTCATTTTTTTTAAATTGAAATTATCCTAAGAAGTAACCAATCATGTCATACTTGCAAAGACTAAAAAAAATTAACATATTAAAGCTAAAAATTTAAAACATCTGAAATTCATTTGCTGAATAATATCCGGACTTATTTTGGCAAACTATTGTTTGTCATTACGAAATAAGAACGTCTTTTTAAATAAAACAAATAAAGAAAGTCGTTTTATTATAAAATGACAATTTATACTCTTTTAAACTCTTAAATTTTAATAAAAGCGGTCTATATTTTCGTCGGTAAAACATTCCAAGTGTTAATAAATGTATAGTTCTTAAATTTATATTATCAAATTTAATTTACCTTTATCATACAAAAAATTATGCTCTAAATAGAAAAGTTAATTTAATTTTTTTAACAGCATTTTAACACGTCAACAGCAAGCTATGTTAATTGTTTTAAATTCTATAAAATTTAATTGACATTACTTGGCTTTTTTTAAAAACCCATTAAATGAGACATAAATTAGGAATACAAAAACTCGCATTTTTAAAATTTTCAAATACTCTAAAATAGTCAAAATAAAAGATGTGTTAATATATCATGGCACATTCTATTTATGTATGCGTGTCCTATATTATGATGAAAGATTCTTGTATATTCTTGTTGTTGACACATTTTATGGATTTACAAGTTATAAACTACTTTATTTCTTTAATTTAATGACAAATTTAATGATGTATCCTATGATTGCAAAATATTTTGTTTTGATCTTTACTCAGAAATTACTTCAGCAATATAAATGTCAAGATAAATAAAAAATACATGCAAATCCAAAAATTTCGTGGCAGCTAAAAATAAAGATATATATATTACAAAAACAAATGACTTATTTTGTCCCAACTTTTAGGATTTTCTGTGTCACTTAGTTTTCGGTTCTTAAGTAAGAGTAATAAATGTATTAAAACTATAATACTTAAAACCAGAATGAGAATAACAGAATTTCTTGGATAATATTTGCTTGGTATTTCGCTACCGACTCATTTTGTGTTTCAGTTCTATTTTTTCTTTGTATAAATTGCTCTCACAGACGTATTGCACACATAATGTCTACGAATTTAATAAATCTACTATTCTAATTATTTGTTCAAAGATAGACTTTTGTAACACATTTGTATTTAACATTTCCTAGTGAATTGCAATATTTATAAGCATGAACCATTGTAAAAACTTTACTCTTAAACTTCACTCACAAAAACAAACTAAAATTGCAATAATATAAAGACAAAACTTTTTCTGCGACTATATATTACAAGACCGAAAATCTCTGCTAAACGCCCAGAAAACCCTACAATTTAATTTAAAATATAGTGTCATCGGTTGGAAAACTTTTACTAAAAATATGTATTTGTTAGGAGACGGGTGAACTAAAAAATGAATATACAGGGTGTTACAGAATGTTGTAAGGAAAATTTAAGGGCAGATTGTATATCTAAAAATTTGAAAAAAGTTTATATAAACATGGGTCCGGAAATGCTTAATTTTTGTGATACAGGGTGAGTAAAGTTTTTTGCCTTTTATAGTTTATTTGACATTTCTCGAAAACTCGTGGAGATATTGAGATGAGTTTTTGTACACGAAAATGTATAAATATAAACAGTTTACATTTACATGTACAAAATTGTTTTCTAAGGCACTTACATTAGTGGTCTTCGTGCCGGTAAGTCCTTATTTTTAGCGAAAAAAACTGTACGCTTCTGATTTTGCAAAAATTAGTACTGCTCCCTTAAAGCCAGTTTAATTGTGCCTAAAAAGTACCTCTTGGACTTTTTCTTTCTGACTTACCGTTTTCGAAATTAAAGTACACTTAGCTGTTTCCCGAATTATTTATAATTTTATTATTTTATTTAAACTAATTGTTCAAGAACAATGTATTTGATTTTAACTTTAGATCAAATGCTGCCCTTTGCTTTAAGGCATGTTGTAAATCGCCTTCACATATTTCTTCTGCTCCTTCGAAATATTTGGGGTCTCTGGCGAAAACAACCTATTATACGGATTAATAAATTAATTTTATTTCGAAAACAGTGACTTAAACTGGCTTTAAGAAAAAAGTACTAATTTTTGCGAAAATCAGTGGCGTAGAGTTTCCTTCGCTGAAAATAAGAAGTTACCGGTATGAACGCCACCGATGTAAGTCCCTTGAAAAAAAAATTGAACACGTAAATGTGCCCCATAGTGAAAAATTTGCGTGTAGCAAACCTTATCTCTATATCTTTACGGGTTTTCGAGAAATGTGAAATAAACTTCAAAAGGCGAAAGACCGTATCATAAAAACAAAGCGTTTCCGGATCCATGTTTATATGAACTTTTTTTCATATTTTTACATGTAGAATCTGCCCCTAAATTTTCCTCACAATATTCTGTAACACCCTGTATATTATAACATTAAAAAATATTTTGCAAATAAAAAAATAATAAAATTACAAATGTGAGTGCTAATTAAAAGACTCTCCTTTCCAAAAAAAAAACAGTGGTTGTCCGATAATTTTAAAAATAATTTTATTTTTGGTTTTTGCAGCTATTTATTAAAAATTACCTTTGTTTATATTTCACAAAACCATAATTTAATGATAAGCCACTTGTTAAAATTGATTCTAAAATTGATACTATTTTTGTGTTTTTTTTTTTGTTTTGTATTGACTTCAACTTATCCATATTTTCTTTCTTTAAGACTTAAAAATGTGTTGTTTCTGTTTTTGGGCTTTTACAACAACAGAGATTTATGCGGTTTAATACAATATAAAAATACACTTTGAGAATCAAAAATGAGAGTTCTTATTGATGGTTTTTGCAAAAATAATGATTTAAGTGAAATCCTAAAAAGTATATAAAGCTGAACTTACTAAAGTATTTATTAGTTTTTTCTGACAACAAATTAAAATATATCTGTATTTTTTACTTAAACTAGCTTTTAAAAATGTTAATTTTAAATAAATGATTTTTACAATCTTTGAATGAAAACAGAGCAAGAGTCAGTTTACTAGGTGAATAATTTAATGTTTATTTTTATTGTTATTTTTTCATAAAAACAATCCAAAAGGAATATTTCTAGTCTAAAAAAATTCATTTTAAGTTTATTATTAGCCTATCGTTTTTATAAATATAAATTAAAAAAATAATAATATTAATTAAATTGTCAATTTTAGGTTAATTTTCTGCTTTATAATAGGCGTACCTAACTGGCGTTATTTAAAAAAACAGTGCCGGTATTTGAAAAATCACTTTAAAAAATGGTACTGTAATTTAAAAAACACTGCCGTTATTTAAAAAACAGTGCTGTTATTTAAAAAAAAAGTGCCTTTATTTGAATAAACAGTACCGTTATGGAAAATAAACAGTGCTGTTATTTGAAAAATTGGGACTATTTTTTGAAACAACAGGTAGGCAATGCGTTATTAAAAAAAGCAGAATCGTTATTTAAAAATACACAGTGCTGATATTTAAAAAAAACAGGGTCTTTATTTGTAAAAACAGGGCCGTTATTTACAAAAACAGGTCTTTTATTTGAAAAAAACAGGGCCGTTATTTAAAAAAACCGTACCGTCTTTTTTAAAAAGACTGTTATTTAAAAAAAAATCAAGGGAATTATTTAAAAAAACAGTACCGGTTTAAAAAAAACCGTAAGTGGTGATTTTATTGCAGCTTTGGTATCTAGAGATCACCAGGCACATAATACGGTTGAAATGATATTTCTTCATCCAACGGAAGACTCAGAAATTCTTGGCTGCTAATTAAATACCCTTGAAAGGTAATAGTTTTTTTATAAATCGTAATTAAATATAGGGTTTACAGCTACATATATATATTTTTTTACTTTTTTATACTTTAAGGCATTTAAAAACAGTATTTTAATCCCAGAAGAAAATTAACTTTTTAAACATGGCCCCCGCTGTTTGCTGCTCCCATTTTTAAACAAGTTGTGGCAACGATAATTAATGGATTATTGTAAGGGATGAAACGGACATATTACAGGAAAAAAACAACAAATTTATACTTTATGGAAAAGATGAAATTGTTTAAACTGTTTATTGAAACCCAAGATAATTATGAACAAAAATTCTTTATCAACCCAATGTAACTATATTTTAAAAATATGGACTTTTCTGAAAATTTTTATCGGGATTTATCTCGATATTTTACTTAGTTTCCGGGAAAATAATTTTCGCAATTAAGTGTCACCAAAAATTTTATTTTTTTCTAACTTTCCTATAAATTAAAATAATAACAAAAAAAATTGTGTCATTATCTTTTGTTTTTTTCAGGATTTTGGTCAATTATTTTGAAAGTAAAACATAAAGTGTATTGACATTTCGATAAATTTAGGTAAACGAACATACGAATTTTCATGATGTATAAATCTAATAAACCGACGCGTAAATGCACTTTATATTTTAATAGGTATCCAAGTATTGGGCCAAAATCTCCAAAAAAGCAAAATATAATAATAATTAAACTTTATTACTTGTTTTTGGGGTTTTTTGTCATTTTAAATAAAAATCAATGTTTAATTGACGTTTCGGTTTATTTAGTTAAACCATCATCAGAATATCTAAAAGATTTTTCTTTTTTGTATTTAATTAAGAGTGAATTTTGAAAAAGTATGATTGTATATAATTTGTAAAAACGCCGCACCAACTATATTGTAAAATTACAAGCACTAGATAACATTCTACTACATTTTTTTTTCGGTGGTTGATATAATATAATTTTTATCTTTTTAAAACTATGAACCAAACATTGGCATTACCTAGGTTAATTTGCAAATTGTTTTATTGGGGTGCAAAAATCTGGGTTTTTGCTTTTTATTATTTCTATTGCAACAATAAATTGATGTAATGGGCTTAGACCCTCCGTGTCTGTTCAAATTTACGGTATTGTGTGTTTTTAATGTGAATCATTCTTTAATATTCCTTTTTTATTATTATTTTAAAATTTCCCAAAATATTAACATTGTCAAAGTCAAAATTATGCAAGTTATCAAGTGCATGATTTGACAGGGCTGTGGTTACTGTTAGGATATCTTATGCTTTTTGATGCTCTTTAACCCCTGTTTTTTAAGTATTGTCTTGTTTGGCCAATATATGTTTTTGTGCAATCACGGCAGTCGACTTTGTATATTAAATTTGTTTGATTAGGGTTTTCGATTGTAGGTTTAAGTTTTGTAAATAAATTTTTAGAATTGTTGTTAGGTTTTTCTGCAATTTGTATTTTGTAGGTTAAGAAATGTTTAATTTTTTGTGTTATATCAGGGACGTATGGAAGGAAATATATTTTTATTTTCAGATTTATTTTCATGTCTTTGTTAGAATTGTAAATTTTATTTTTATTGCTTTAATGATCGGTTCAGTAAATTTAGTTGGATATTTTGTATTTTTGGATTTCCCGAACTTTTTTCAAATTGTTTGGTCTATGATTTCCACTGGATAACTTTACAGCTCTGTCAACCAATGAACTTACTACACTTCTTTTATACTTAATTGGACATTTTGAATTAAAATTTAAATATCTACCATACCATACCTTTTTTGTAAACCAATTTGTTTTTATTTTCCATCATCTTAGTAGTATGGTAAGACCCTGAAAAATTTATTGATTTATTTTTTTTCTGTTTCATGTTGAACTGTATTTTAGGATGAAAAGAGTTAAATTTAATGTATATTGAAGTTTTTTTTTGGGGTCACAAAGAATGCAATCATCAACAAAACGTTTGAAAAAAGTGTGCTTATAATTTAGGGATTTAATGATTTTTGTTTCAAATTCTCCATTAAAAAGATTTGCAATGGTGGCAGTTGGGAGCCATTGCGGTTCTTTTCTTTCTGCAGACAAAAGTAACAATCAGTTATAATGGATAGAAAGACTATAATAAAAAGATGTTAGATTTGTTAAATGACAATAACTTATAAAAAGAATCATCAGACTTAACTAATAAAATACAAACCAAAATTAATACAATAGTTAACAATTGGTTAAAAAGAAATATATAGAAAAAAAAATAAAATAAACTAATCTCTCATAATGGCCACCCCCCAAAATATATATATATATATATATATATATATATATATATATATATATATATATATATATATATATATATATATATATATATATATATATATATATATATATATATATATATATATATATATATATATATATATATATATATATATATATATATATATATATATATATATATATATATATATATATATATATATATATATATATATATATATGGATTACCTAAATTACAAAAATTTATACCCTTGACCAATTGTTAGTACGTCGGCTCAGCTACCTATAATCTTTCTAAGATCTATCAGACATACTTTTAAACATTCTCAAACTCAATATCACATAAAAGATTCCTGGATTTTTATAATTTTATAAAAATCAGACAATACCTGAAAATCATATACTGGTTTCTTTGACGTAGTATCTTTATACACAAATATTCCCATAGACCTAGCAATTAACACCATTATAAAAAATGGGGGAAAAAAAAAATAACACAACAATTCAAAAAATAAATTCATTGAAGCAACAAAACTATGTTTTGTCATTAACATTTTTTTAATATCAAAAAAAATTCACAGATATATGGCGTCGCAATGGGCTCCCCAATTTCGGCCACCATTGCAAATGTTGTAATGGAGAATTTGGAAACAAACATCATTAAATCCCTAAATTATAAACCACACTTCTTCAAACGTTTTGTTGATGATTGCATTCTTTGTATTCCACAAAATAAACTTCAATATACATTAAATAAATTTAACTCTTTTCATCCTAAATACAGTTCACACATGAAACAGAAAACAATAAATCAATAAATTTTCTAGATCTTACTATACATTACCAAGATGATGGAAAAAAAAAAACAAATTGGTTTTACAAAACAGGTATGGTCTGGTAGATATTTAAATTTTAATTCAAAATGTCCAATTAAGTATAAAAAAGTGTAGTAAGTTCATTGGTTGACAGAGCTATAAAGTTATCCAGTGGAAATCATAGACCAAACAATTTGAAAAAAGTTCAGGAAATCTAAAATAATATAACTATCCAAACTAAATTTACTGAACTGATCATTAAAGCACGAATAAAATAAAATTTACAATTCTAATAAAGACGTGAAAATACATCTGAAAATAAAAATATTTTTCCCTTTCCATACGTCCTAGTATAACACAAAATTAACATATGTTCCAAACCCACAAAATACAAATTAAAAACCCTAACAACAGTTAAAAAAATTTATTTACAAAACTTAAACCTAAAATAAAAACCTAATCAAACAAATTTAATAACAAAATCGACTGCCGGATTGCACAAAAACATATATTGGCCAAACAAGACAATATTTAAAAAAACAGGTTAAAGAACATCAAAAAAACATAAGATACCCAAACAGTAACCACACAGCCCTGTCAAATCTTGCCTTGATACTTGCATAATTTTGACTTTGAAAATATTAATATTTTGGAATTTGAAAATAATAATAAAAAGGAATAGAAATGATTCACATTAAAAAAACACACAATCCCGTAGAATTTCAGAACAGACACGGAGGGCCCTAGCTCCATTTACAACAATTTATTGTTGCAATAGAAATAATAAAAGGAAAAACCCAGATTTTGCACCCAATAAAAAAATTCTGTAAAAATTTTTCCCTAGGTAATGCCAATGTTTGGTTCATAGTTTTTAAAAAGATAAAAATTTCAGTATTATATCAACCACCGAACAAAAATGTAGTAAAATGTTATCTGGTGCTTATTTTTTACAATATAGTTGGTAAGTGTTTTTTTACATTCTTAAATCTTACTTTTCTTAAAATTCATCATGTTAATTAAATACAATAATAGAAAAATTTTTTTAGATTTCTGATGATGGTTTAACTAAATAAACCGAAACGTCAATTAAACATTGTTTTTTATTTAAAAAATGACCGAAAAACCCCAAAAACAAGTAATAAAGTTTAATATTGCAAACGGTCAAGAAAAAAAAAATAATTTATAATAATTGTTTTAAACGGCCAGGGCAATATATACAAATTTTGGAATTACTCCTATATCATTATTTTTACAAAATCTTAATAATGGAATAATATCGTTCACATAAAGTAACGGGAGGATGGCAGAACACTTCAGAAATTTTAACATTGTTTAAAACCACAATGGTTAAAGGTATTTGTTACAGTTGTTTTTATTTAAATTAAAAATTATTATATTAATAATTTACGTTTTGCAATTTTGGTTATGTGGTTTTACAAAAAATTTTTCATCCAGTAACATTTTCGAGATTGTATTAAATCTTTTTTGTTTGATGCTTGTTTTTATCGGTTTTAATATAAATTTAATATTAATCTTTTTTTAATTTTTCTGTGGTTAGTAAAAATTAGTAATACATTTTTTAAAAGCTATAAAAACGTTTACATTTTATAGTTTTTTAATTTTAAAAAAGAGAAATTTTTTACAACCTTTATTTATTTTTTTTAATTTTCATAAAAATTACTAGACAAAAGAATAACAAAAAGGGGGCTGAGAGGTTCCCCCTAATTCACTGTAACTGCCTGTCAGGCTGTAGTTGCAGTTTCTCTGTGGTGATCTTTGAGGTTTAAAAGGGAAAACTTGTTTAATGCCAATTTTGGTGAATGAATTTTTCGTTGGGGAAATTCTGGTTTCCAGGCTATACATTGACCCCTCTGGGAGACGGGAGCTAACTATTTTAAAGGTTGCGACACTGTGGAATTAGAGATAAGAAAATATCGAACTGTGTTTAACTTATTTTAAAGATTTTACATTCTTTAAGGCATAACCAAAAAATTTTAAAAATATTTTTTTTGTTTCCAAAGGTTCGTCGTCAAAAGGTTATTTTAAAAATATTATAGTTTAATAAACCACATATTTTTTTAGTTTTAATAGACCCCGAAAATACCTTTTTAGTTTTTTTGGTTATTTTAATGGGAAAAAATATCTAAACCCAGAACTATATTAAAATTCAACACAATGCTTTGTAAATGGATCACTTATTTGTGCAGTGGTAATTGTGTTATTTAATACCGAGTGTCTAAATAATTTTCAATATTCAGAAATCGATTTTTAAAAAGATGAACTGTGTAGGTTTATTTAAAAAACAAAAAACCAATTTAAATTTAAAACGATAAACAATTTTAAAATTTTCTCAAAACTCTGGTATTTTGAAAATTATTGTCTTTTGAAAATTTTTGCGGTTTTTAATTAGTATAGCTGGAAGAAAACTTGCTATAGTAATATTATTTTTTTTAAATAATTTTATGCCAATTTCGTGCTGTTTGTGATAAATACAGAATAAGAAAAAATTAAATAAGGGTTGCTTAAAAATATTTGACAAAATCCAATTTTTCCAATCATTTTGGTAAATATTGAGCCATTTTTATGACTTACATTTTCTTATTTTTTAACTTTTTATGTTTTTACTATTTTGGTCAAAACTGTTAGAAAAAAAAATATATTCTTATTCAACGGAACATTTAGGAATTCTAAACTTTAATTAAATATCCAGAAGAAAAATTTCTTTTTCATTCAATCAAAATAGGATTTAAAAAAATAATTTTAAGATTTTTTAATTTTTAAAATATTTTTAAGATATTTGAACAGTATTTTAACCCAAAAAAAATTAACTTTTAAATCTAGGTTTCATACAAAAATTTTCACTAAATATTTCGATTGTTAATAAAGTTATATGATTTTAAAGATATAATAGTTTTTATCTACAACCGTTTAGTAATGTTTTTATATTACTATTTTTCTAGTATTAAAGGTATATTATGGAGACTCATAACACAACTAGTGGTGCCATGAATCTTAATCACAACTAGTTTTCGTAATAATAAAAAACAACTAGAAATATTTAAAAATATATTAATTTATGGTACAAATTTCACCCCTAATTGTTATAAGTTTTAATAAAATAGTATTTTCTCATCCTTCGATGGTAGATAAAACCTTGTACATCAAACGGGGTATAGCATGATTACAAAAAATTGGTAAAAGAACGCTCGGTCTGGTCTCTTTTTTCTAATTTTTCACACTTCTTTGTAACCTTTTTTCTAAGTGTTTTTAACGAAAATGACTAAAAGAAAAACCTCTTTTTGAAAAAATTAAAAAACCCTTTAAACTTCAAAACCGAAAAAAAATAAAAGTTAAAAATAAAAATTTCAAGGGTTCAACTTAAAGCGGATTTAATCTTAAAATAGATGTATGTCATTTAATGGGCCCTTTGGGAAGAATTGTTATGAAAACAAAAAAAACCTTTAAATTAAACATTCCTATATTAAATTTACGAAGTGGCTTCTATTAAAATTAAAAATTTTGATTTTTCTTTAATTTTATTTAAATGTATTCTAATTGTGTATTTTGGCAGCAATATGTAAAAAAGGTAAAAATTTATTTATTTTACATGTCTTTTACAATGTTTTTTTCTTATCATAAATATATATGGTTATAGTAACAATTTTATAAAAGTATGCATATACTTTTAATGAAGTAACAGAAATCATTCTTAATGTTTATTTTTGTATTTAAAATAAAAGTAGTTTTATTTACTTTAAAAGGGGTATGTGCGTGATAATAATAACAAAAAAAAATTTAAAAAAAACTTCACAAGTGCTATGAAAGGGGTTTAAACCCAAATTAAAAAATAGATAATGGGTTGGGTGGAAAAATATATAAATTATTTATAATAAAACTCCAAAAAAAAGGACATAATTTAGTGTGTGAAGATAGAGTGATCCTTAACGCCTCTGTGGGTTTTAAGTACAGTAATTTAAATTTCTTTTTTTTTGATCTGGCGTTTGTAATGGATTTAAAAAATCTTAAAGCTTTTCTGTAATATTTGCATACTAATTTGCATCTACAGAATGCTAAAAGGGGAAAATATATTAAAAAAAATATAGATTTAACTTTATTTTTCTTGCTTTCCTTGAAAGAACTACCCTTGGTATTTTCTAAAACAATAAATCATTGTTTATGTCATTCTTAGTTAAATTGATTTTTAATCATTTTTAATTATTTTAGCCCATACGGGGATGGAGAAAATAATAACTTTTTTCACTCTGTTATCCAAAAAATTATGAATCTCTCTATTATTTTAAAAAACTTTTTAAACTTAAAAAGAAGCTGCTTACGAACAGGGAGAAACTAAAACGAGTAAAACCGTAGTTGAAAAAAACAATAGGGGGAAATTATCACTTCGATCAAAATATCTCCCTGAAAAATCCATATACAACCCATCAATGGAACTTAAGTGCAGTTTTTCCCCTTTGGATGTGATATGCATTTCTAACCCCTTTTTTTAAAAAATAAAAAAGTGTACTTTTTTTATTTACTGCTTGCTTTAAAGTAAGTGTACCCATCCCAATGGGAAAATTTAGTGTTTTCCTAAAACTCAAATAAATATACTTTCTAAACATAAATTTTATTTAACCCCTTTAAAATATAACGATAAATACGGACTAGGGGGAAATTTAAATATTTTAATATTTCTTGTGCAAATTGGGAACCAAAGTAGATTTTTAAAGGCGAGTTTAGTTTCCATTGGCTTTTAAGCAAAAACTAAAAGATACATTTGTTACAGGTCTTTAAAAAATTTGTCGGTATTAATGAAATTAAGTAAACAAAAGTATCTTAGGACGCTTTTTTCCAATCTAATGTCCCTTTTTTACGGCAACCTCTAAGTTTGAGTTATGATTCCCTAACGTCAAAACTGCAAAGGGTTTACAAAAACTGGTTGTGAAACATCCCAAAAAAATTTGTAAAAAAATTTTTTATAAATTGACGATGGGCCCCATAGGTACCTAAATAATTATTGTCTTTGAAATTTAAAACATCCATACATGTTTTGTTTTATAACAGGATATCTTTTTAAAAAAAAAAATTGCAGGTTATGGTAAACAAATTGTTTCTTTACTTTTGAAGAAGTTGGAATATTTTAATAACCTTGTGACCATAGGGGAACCCCAGAGGTATACAACTGTACAAACAGGTATGGATAAAACCCCAGGTTAATCCAAGAAAAACCTGAGATTAATTTAAAAATTTAAACAGGTATTAATCAACCTTTTAAAAACTGGCCTTAAAAAGAACATGAAAATTAATTAAAATTTCACGTTAAATATTAATACAAAATGTTGTTTTAAAGTTTTTTTAATTTTGGTCTATTATCTGTTAAAACATACAAAAAATGAGCTAAATAAATAAGTTTGATTTGTTTTTCAAATAAAATATTTTGCACAAGGTTTTTCACTGCAAAAAAAGTAATTAATATACAGTGTGTACAATATGAAAAAAATTCAATTATTTCCCTAAACAAAAAAATATAATTAAAATTTCCTCAAACCCACGAAAAAAATTTTATTTTTTTAATTGGCTTTTTGCATTAAATATAAATATCAGGGGAAATATGTAAAAGATATGACTCACCCATGATTTTCAAATGAAAACCCCTTATTTTATTGTAGATTTCAAATTTCCCCAAAAAACTGATTTTAAAAACATTAAACACTTATGGCTTTAGGTGGCAGTTTCTTTTTCAGGTGTGGTAAATTAATGTAAACATAATGTATAAAATAAATTAATTATTTGTTAAAGCAAAAAAACATTAAACATTTTCGAAACAAGTAAACATAAATTTTATGCATTTTTTTTACATAAAATAAAAATATACAGATTGCTTCGTATAGTAGATATGATGTCATCGACGATTTTTTTAAATTGAAACCTCCATATTATATCGCAAATTTATAACCTTCAACAACAGCTGATTTAAAAGTAAAAAGTTCTTATGATTTTTAATTGACAGTTTTGTAGGTATAGGGTATTAATTTTGTTTGCTGCTTTTTTTAATTTTGTGTCGGTGAGTAAGGAATACTTGAAATCGCTCCTTATAATATGCCTTGTAACTATGGTAATGCTTTTATGCATTTATCTACTTTGCAAGGTTATTGATTAATTATTGATGACATAAATACAAGTTGAGGTTTTGTCAGCTCGACACTGCAGCCTACAGGGCTTGTTGTATCTCTTGTGTATTTGTTTCAGTTAAAAGGTTTGACACCTTAGACAGGTGTAGTAGCCCTTTACTGTTTCTTTCTGGTCTGCAGCCTCCTGGTGGTTAGTGTCCACCATGGTTTGATTTGTTCTCCAGTATGTAAGTGCAGAGGCATCATATATGATGTGAGAGGCTGTCTCTTCCTCTTCGTCACATAGTCTGCAAATGGGTTCTTCTCTATAAGATGCCCATAGTGTGCATATGTTTTCTTAGGGTGAAGTGTCCGGTTATTAATCCTGTCACTATTCTAATCTGATTCCTATTTAGTTTTAGTAATTCACTTGTCAATGCTTTCGATGGTGAGTCCAACATTGATTTACTGTGATATTGCCTTGGAATGTGGTTCCAGTATGACTGATGTGTCTGAATCCACCGAGTCATGTAGCAAGGGATAGAAATCATTATGTACACAAATCTTTAACACCTTGTAACTACGAAACTGATAACCAAAGCCATAAGTATTTTGTGTTTTTTAAATCGGCTCTTCTTGGAGACTATATTATACCTGCACTAAAGTATGGTGGTTTCTATTTTAACAATCATCGATAACGTCGTATCTACTACATGAGTCAAAATGTACATATATTTAAATTTCATTTTAAAAAATGCGCAATTTAAAATTACTATTTACGTATTTAAGGAAACTTTAAATGTTTTTTTGCTTTAACAAATAATACATTTTTACCATATATTATGTACACAATCCTTTTACACCCTGTAACCACAAAACTGCCACCTAAAACCATAAGTGTTTTATGTTTTTGAAACCAGCTTTTCTTGGTGATTAAAAATCTGCAATAAAATATGGGGCCTTCCTTTTAAAAAAACCATCGATCACGTCATATCTTCTCATAGGTCACCTTACCTGTATTATTTATATTTTATGACATAAATGCGCAACTTTAATTATTATTGACATGTTTAAGAATTTTTGATTTTTTTCTTAGCAAATAATGAATTTGTTTCATTCAAATCAGAATCAGGATAAAAATAAATTTGAAGCTTTTTTTATTTATCATTTCATTAAAAGGTCAAAACGACTGTACCCTTGTTTAATTTTATGTTTTTTTCATTTTTTAACCCCTGTTGATAACTTTATTTTCTCATTGTGGTTCAATTTTTTTGACAAGCAGAACTTTTTCCAAGAAAGTTTTTTTTTTATCTTTCAATTTATTAACCTTTATATATATATATATATAATTTTGTATATATTAAAAATAAAATATATATATATAAATATATTATATAATATATATATATATATATATATATATATATATATATATATATATTATATATATATATATGACAGAATATATATATATAATATATTATATTATTATATATATTATATATTATATATATATATATATATATATATATATATATATATATATATATATATATATATATATATATATATATATATATATATATATATATATATATATATATATATATAATATATAAAAGTAGAGAAGTTCCTTCATCCCCCGTCCATGGCTTTGGTTCTGAGGACACGGTAATGCGGATATGTCTTTTACAGGAAGGACAATTAATTAATATTAGAATTGGGTGACAAAATTTTGTCCAATTTAATTTTTTTAAATAATAGTAGTTGGCATAAACGCATTCTATTCACAGCCACTGCAGCCTAAAAGAGTCAAATTCCTCTTTTGAGCTAGGAAGTATTTCAACAGTAGAAATATTAAATATATAATTTCTTTGATATTTTTAGAATTTTTTGTCGGAAGTTTTTTAATAAAGATTTAACTTGTAAGAAAATTTTATTACATGTTAATTCCATTAACACAAAGTGCTTTATAGTCTCTAATATAAATGTCAACATCATCATGAAAAAACCAGATTAACCACATTTAATAATGTGTGAACTCTGGAGAGCATTCTCACATGTTAACATAAAGTATACACCCTTAACATAAATCACAAAATTCTTATTTATCTTCGCCTGAGTGGGTGAATGTAAAAAAAAGTTGTATTTATAAAAGAAGCGCAATATCTTTATGTAAGTTATATGGAGTGTCGATTTTGATCCTAAACAATGACATGTTTTACCTTAAAAAAAATTTAAAAAATACCTTTTAAGGAAATGTTTTATCAATACTTTGCATAAATGTTTTTTTTTTTAATTTTATCCATCAACAGTTATTGACATAGATTAGATTAGATTATTTGAGCGGAGATGGCAAAAATGACCTCCACCACTGCAACCTTACCAGATTTATTGTGGTTTCTCCTATCATTCTTTAGAGTATCTTGTCCAGGCCCGTCTTCTTAACTAGACTTCAGAGTTTGGACACTAGCTATCATATCATCCTATCATGGAGCACCATGAGAGGTTAAATTTAATATTAGAACTACTTTTACGAGCCCTTTGTAACACGTCGTCTGTCAAAGAGAATAAAATTAATTATTGCCAAAAAAACTAGAATCGAAAATTTAACAAAAGGTTAAAATTTATCTCTCTTAATAATTTATTAAATATCAAGTATTAATAATAACAATAGTATTAAAATAATATGTTCCTATTTAAAAAAAATAGTACATATTGCCCAATTTTAAATGTTTTTATAATTTTGTCTCTCTCGGTGTAGAGCAGACATGCAGTGAAATTTATTTAAATAAAAACTTTTTTCGACTTCCATTGTCTTTATTTAATTTTTTTACAACGTTTTGAACAGTTAGTATCTTTGATCGCTTTTAAGTGAATAATTAAATATCTAAGCCTATGACTACGCCTTATACAGGGTGTCCCATAATATGTGGGCAATCTCTCGGAATCTTATAGAAAACCTTAAAATATTATGACCCCAAAACTTTTTTCCTGAGCCTCCTTACGAGAAAAGGTCAATAACATCCGTTTTTGTTTAAATAACTTAGCATGTAATTTAATATTTTTTTAATATGATGGTTACTAGATAGTCTTCTTAAAATGAACCCATTAAATATATTTGCAATTTTAGTTTAGCTAGGACGGACAGCTCTGACAAAATAATAGCAATTTTAATCACCCGGGTATGATAAAGGCTCAACATATTATTTTTAGATAGCTTCAACCTTAAACTAAAATGTATTTGATTATATCGATAAAATCAATTGTTTACGAGAAATAAAATATTAGGTTGGAATTTTTTTACATTATACAGGGTGTTTTCTAATGTACGTTAATAAATTTTGGGTCCATTTTAAGAAGAAAACTTCATATGAATGTATTTTAAACTCTAACTTTTAGAACTAAATTTCAAAAATAAATAATTTATTATTAAAACCTGTAATACCACTTTAGATATTTTAATGAAATTTGTACTATAATAAAAGCCTTTTTAGGTGTACATATTTTTTTTTTTTATTTCCACCAGTGGCGTTCGTACAGAATTTGACCTGCCTATTTTGGCAAATAAAAAAAATGTGTCACACTAAAAAATGCTTCTTGATACATAGTACATGTATGCCAAATATCATTAAAATATCTAAAGTGGTATTACAAATTTTAATAATAAATGATTTATTTTTGAAAATTTTACCACCCTGTATCTCAGAAGTTAAGACGTTTAGGACATTCGTTTATATGAAGTTTTCTTCTTAAAATGGACCCAAAAATTGCTTCCCCTAATAATAACATACAATTAGAAAACACCCTGTATAATTTTAAAAAAATTACCAATCATGATATTTTATTTCTCGTAAAGAGTTGATTTTATCGATGTGAATCAAGAGTACCTTTTTTTTAGTTTAAGGTTAAAGCTATCCAAAAATAACATTGTTGAGCCTTTATCATACAGGGTGTTAAAAAAATTGCCATTATTGTGTCAGAGCTAGTCCGTCCCTGGCAAACCAAATAAGCCAAATATGATTTAATTGGTTCATTTTAAGAAGACTTATCTAGTAACCATCATATTAAAAAAATAATAAATTACGCCTAGTATTTAAAAAGTTATTTAAACAAAAACGATTTTCAGGGGCGTCCGTTATGTACCTGTATCTCCGTAGGGGAGGCTCATAGGAAAAAAGTTTATGGGAACTTGTCATAATATTTTTAGGTTTTCTATTAAGGTGCCTTTAGACGGGCCATTAAAATGGCATATTGTCGGCAATATTTGTCACAAATTATTGCTCAGCGATATTTTTTGAAAACAGAATATTTACGTATAAAAAAACAATAAAAAATATTTTCTGCAATATTTAACCATGCGTTACCTATTATTTTCTTTTACACGAAAATACATTTTAGTATTTAGAAGCAAAAAAAAAAGCCACATTAACAAGTTGTTTCGTCCTTAATCGGCAGACGATCCTTTTAAAAAAAAAATAAAAGAAAAGTGGATACGTCCTTTTTTAAAAAAAAAAACGATGAGTAATTTAACTATGGGGTTAATACTAGACAATTATTTGTTTAAGAATTTTAAAGAATGTCAAAAGGATTTCGAACATTAATAAATATGTTCCAAGAATACAGAAGCAAGATACAAAAGAGAAAGGCAATACCAATATCTACAAGATTAGCAATCGTTCTTCGGTTTTTGGGACTGGTGACCCTATAATAGTTTAATGTATTTATTCAGAGTGCACTAGTCTTCCACTTGTTCTAATTCCAGAAGTATGTCAAGCTTTAATAGATGGTCTAAAAGAATATATCAAGGTAAGTTTTTAAATTTTTATTAAGTTCAAAAACAAATTTACTCATTATTATTTATAACACTTCCTACTAATTCTGTGTATGTTTTGGCCTGATTTGTCACGATATTTGCATTTGTAAAAATTCGTGGGAAAGTTATAATTGTGATGTATTTTACACTTTATATTGGACATTTCCGTCGGTAATAGGCGATTGTCCAATGAAACGCTGTTTGGTGAAACGACATTTCCTGAACAGATGAATTTGCATAGCAATAATTTGATGAAATAGAACGTGTACTTTCCTGGCCCTTGAGCATTTTTATATTAGGTTGTACAATATTTTGTTGATCTCAAACTCTACTCACTTCGGGTTATTTCGCGTCAAGAGCTTGTTAGCAACGTATTCTCCAAAAGAAGAAAAAGGATTATTTCGCCGTGGATTATCATTTAAAATACTTATTGCATTTTCCACTGCTCGTTGCTCCTCTGCATCTTGCACTTTTCTCTTCCGCAATGTATGACTTTGTTGCTGCTTTTCAGATATATTGGAAATGCTGTCATCTTCATTTAGAGGTTGTTCATCTAAATTGTCAGACTGCTCGCTTTGCTGACTCTGAAAAAAAAATTAGAAGCCCATTAATGAAAATGCTAATATTACTTTAATAGTAATTAGCGGATTAATGGTTTGATAAGAAAAGTTCTTTTAACCTAGATTTAAAATAAAGATCAATTTTAAAAAATAAAATTTGACTGACAACTGCAACTTTATTTTTAACATATTTTTAATAATTGTTGTAGATACCATCAACTGAGGAGGAATGGAAGCGAATCTCAAAAGACTTCGAAGATCGATGGAACTTTCCACATTGTGTCGGTTCAATGAATGGGAAGCACATCGCAATTGTTTGCCCGCCGAACAGTGGAAGTAAATATTTCAATTACAAACAATTTTTTAGCATCGTTCTATTTGCTGTAGTAAATGCCCAATATCAATTTATTTACGTTCATGTGGGATGCCAAGGACGAATATCAGATGGAGGAGTATTTAGGCATACCGCTTTCGGAAAATCTCTTTTAGATCAAACACTTAATTTACTAAAACCCGAACCTCTTCCTGGGAGAACAATGGAATTGTCATATGTATTTCTCGCTGACGATGCTTTCCCATTGACTGAAAACATCTGTAAGCCCTACTCCATCGATTTACATGTAGGCTCGTCTAAACGAGTTTGCAATTATAGAATATCAAGGGCACGCAGAGTTGTGGAAAATACGTTTGGTTTAGTGGCTACATGTTTCCGAATTCTGCTGAAAACTATTCCACTAAACTTGGACAATACCATCAAGGTTGTCATGGCTTGTGTATACTTACACAATTTTTTGCGAAGAAATCCAGAAACTCGAAGTTTATATTCACCAACTGGCGTATTTGATACTGAAGATACTGCTACTGGAAATATAGTACCAGGTACGTGGCGACGCGATGAAAACAATTTAATGCCTATGCAAAATATACCAAGAAATTCATCAACAAGAGCCAAAGAAATTAGAGACGAATTTATGAGTTATTTTATGACTGACCAAGGAAGGGTGTCTTGGCAAGATATGTATTTAAATAAATAAAATGCAAATAAACATAGTTACAAACAAAAATAACAAAATTTACTTACGTCAGTTGTTATGGTTACACTATCGATGCCTGTTTCTGGTACATCCCGAGATAAAATAAATTGAATTGCTTCATATGCAAACCAACATACAATTTTGCCGCCCTCACTTTCACTTTTCCTTTGCATTACCTTTTTGTGTTCATTTTTTGCATATGTCCTTAAACTTCTGAATTTTTTATAAGCTTCGTCCGATGTTATATTGAATTCTTTTGCAATGGCCGTCCAACTATATTTCTTTGCATTCCTGTCTTTGTATGATGTATTTTCTACATCCCACAACTCTGGACGTAAATGTACTGCCTTAATAAAATTTATTGTCTTCTCATTTGACCATATATTCATTTTTGCTTTATATGTTCGCCAAAATCAAATTAAATTTCAAAGATCTATCCGAGCAACACTCAAAATTATCCAAGGCGGTTCGACTTCCTCGGCAACACATCAGCCACTAACTGCAATAGTGTTTAAATCCCGGCAATATTTCGGCGATATTGCTGGGCCATACGGCGATATTTCTTTAGATAGGTGCAATGTTGCCAACAACATGCCGGCTACATATTTTCGGCAACATATTGCTCTAAAAAATAGCCCGTCTAAATGTTCCTTTAGATTCCGAGAGATTGCCCACATATTCTGGGACACCCTGTATTTACCAAAGAGGTAGCTGGTGCCTAAAGCCACTGCCCATTTTTTATGGTCTACTGAGCTTGACTTCTTTCAGCAGTGGTGGCCAAATGTTTTGGATATCTAAACTTGGTGTACTATAAACATGGGAATTGATATTAATAATAGCGTTCTTTTCTTTTAGTGGGATTCTCTAAGAACAATCGCAGCATCTTTTCAATTAATATTATGATGTTTAGACCAAGCATGTTCCGCAACACCTCACTTGTCAGTCTCGCCCATTTGAGTATGTTTTTGATGTCCCTTAATTCTTACTTCTTTAGGTCTTTTTGTCTCACCAATATATTATTTATTTTTAGCCATTTTATTAATGAACTATATTAATAATCAAGACAATTTATTTTGTTGAAAATATCACAATTACGGCCAAGTGATGATCGCGTTGTTAACTTTTAACAATTGCTAAGTCCATTGCTAAATTTAACAACGCGATCATCACTCGGCCGTTAATGATACAAATTAAAGTATTGTCTGCTAACATAAGTAAGATTGCATTTTTTATACGTTTGGACACCGTATGCAGTGGGTATGGTTTGAAACCAATCTTTAACTGTAGGTTTTACTCAGATGACAATGTATATGGGGGTAGTTCAGAGAGGGTAGTTATTTGTATAACGTCTATGGTGGCACTACCGCGCTGTCTCAAAGGTGCAGTGAAATACAATATTTGCATGGTGCTTAACAACGTTGACGGAAGTGGAAGGTAAAGTGGGTTAAATATAAGCCAACGTGCACTCTCATGCAGATGAAAAAAAAATTAATATATATTTAACAATATTAAAACAGTATAATGCCCTTAGGAACTACAATATCAGGAACATTTCCGGGTATTTCGTACTGGCACAATTTACTTTTTAAATTTTTTCTATTAAGTGTTTTTCTATACAATAATATATTTCCATAGAAATTAATTTATGGCTCCTACATTATTAATATATTTTATTATAAATAGTGTAATGAAAAATTTCGATAGAAACCGCAATAAGTATGACATCTTTTCAAAAATAGAAATTCCGTCGCGCTACAAAAATATATTTATTAAAAAGTGTAAGATGAATACAGGAAGAAGCTGCTTGACAGTTATATTCATAAATAAATCACGCAGTTATAAGATGCACGTGGCATATAATATATCATCAAAAAGTTAATGGCCCTAAAGTGTTAGGGTTTTGCTACGAAACGTTTAAAGTTTCATTAAATAAAAACCGCTTTATGGCGCATAGCGCAACATTTTAAAAAGTTTTATTGCTGGAAGCCAACAATATCTTAATGTAATAGATGGTTTTTATTATATAGTTGTATAAAAGAGCCCAGTAGGTAAGTAAAGCTAAAAGTACATTAGTATATGTTGTAAATCTTTACGTTTATGTCTATAATTTTGTTGACTAAATTATTCTTGTTTCGCACACTCGCGTTTCGTACACCTCCAAAATTTCCTCCAAATATTCTTACTTAGTACACAAAATTAATAATTTAGTTTTCGACATCTTGTTTCGTACACAAAAACTGATGTAGGTTCCTGTCTCTGGTGGTTTATAAAATATGTAAAATGAACTAAAACTAATTTTATAACTAAATAACCAAATATTTATTCTCACATATAAGATGCAGAAATACAAAATATTTATTTGGATAATAGTGATATTAAAATAATCTAATAATAATAATATATGTTTTAAGTATCTACGTAAACGGAAAAGTTTACTGTTTCTACTTTTGATGATTTATCACGTCTGAAATATACAGGGTGATTGGTAAGTCGAGGCGAAAAATGAAGGTCCGAATAAAATTTTTAATTCTGAATCGAAAACCAAGAATACTTTTTAGCAAATTTTCCTTCGTTTCCAAGATATTTCACTATAAAATTTTGGCAAAAAAAATGTTTTTATCACATTGTGAGTGTCACTAATCTTAAGAGGCGCTTTCAAACTATTACGTCACATGAAATCAAGTTTGACCTTTGTCAAAAGTTAGACACTTGTCAATTTGTTATTGGAACAATCACAAGAAAATGGAGTTTACTAACGAAAAATATGGTGATATTGTTTATGTATATGGGTATAATATAATAATTATTTAGCATGTGCACCAAAGTGTCCAACTTTTGAAAACGGTCAAACTAATTTCATATGACGTAATAGTTTAAAAGCGCCAACTTAGCTTAGCGATGTTTTTTGGGAAAAATTTATAGTGAAATATCTTGGAAACGAAGGCAAATTTGCAAAAAAGTATTCTTGGTTTTCGATTCAGAATTTAAAAAATTATTCGGGTCTTCATTTTTCACCTCGACTTACCAATCACCCTGTATAAAAGCCGCTTTAACTAACGAGAACTAACCATGACCGACCACAACAATATTTTAATAATTTTCAATATGGTTTTTATTTAGTTGGTTATTTGTGTCATCACAATGGTCGGTGTATGAACCGAGAGGCATAAAATTGATTAAATAATTCAGTGTACAAAACGAGAATATTTTAGGTAAATTTCTGAAGTGTACGAAACTAGAAAACACTTGTTAACTACATGATGTACAACAGACGGCTAGCTTTAAGGAATATAGCAAACAAAGATGTTTAGGAATACTCAGGCTTGACTGTTTGACAACATTCAACTACTCAGTAAACTTGTTTTTTTCAATATGGAGATTTGCCAATACTGATTTGATATTGGCACGCTGAAGATTGCCAATAAAAATGTTTATTTTATATACAAGTTCAAATATTTGAATTTTAGATGTATCTTAAGCAAAATGCAGGCAAAAGTGATAACTCCAATTTATTGCCATTTTTAAAATATTAAATTTTTTAAAATGAGGATCGAAATATAGTAGAAGGCACTAATTGTTGAGAAAAAAATATGTTAAATTGCCCTTGTTTCTGAGTAAATTTTTTAGATTTTATAGTAAAATAAAACTACTCGTGTTCCAATTATTCCACCCCACACGTTAACAGACCATCTGTGCTGGTGAGCAAGGGTTTTAAAAATATTAGAATTTTCGTCACTGTAGTAGAAAAAGTTATGTCTGTTAACTAATTCGTTGTTATGAAAAATAAAGTCTGATAGATTTGCTAAAAAACAAGGGCAATTTAACATATTTTGCCTTCTACTATATTTCGATCAAATGCTTTAATATTTTAGAAATGACAATAAATTGGAGTTATTACTTTTGCCTGCATTTTGCTTGAGATACATCTTATTTTAAAATATTTAAACGTGTCTTTTGGCGAATCTACATGCTTAATAAAAAGGTTTTCTTAATTGCAATACAGGGTGTTCCATTTTTAAGATAAAGGATAAGTCAAATATAAAAACGCCGTTTGCATAAAAAGCAGAAGAGATAGGTATAGGAAACCCTTATATGGTTTTAAAGGGAATTTAGTTTCGCGTCAAAATAGGCCACTAAATACAGGGTGTTCTATTTAACTTAAGGACGTTATTTAATAAAATGTGTGTTCAAACTTTAAGGCAATTTTTTTCAACACTCTGTATAATAATAAGGTAAAACTTTTATGTAATAGTTAACTTAAACCTTGAGCTAAGAAATAAATTTAATTACGAGCAGCTTGTTTTGTTACAGGGGTAAACAATTTTTAAATTATGGTCTTTATTTTTAAATTTTCTAAATTTCTCAGAAACGGTTAGTTTTAGGTATAGGAAATATAACAATAACTCACCTTTATTTGGTCTATTTAAAAATATCAAAAAATATGGGGTTTTGAAAAATATAACTTTTATATGTACTTTTTTTTGTGACACCTCATATAAAAAAATACTTAAGACTACTTTAGATCAAAAATCATTATTTACTTTAACGTGATAAACCCTTTTAATATTAAACGTATAAGGGATTGTGATTTTGGAATAGTATTTCGTAGATGTTTATTACTATCATTACAAAATAAATCGAGCTGTTAACAATTTCTTATATACAGGGTGAGCCAAAGCAAAACGACCAAATTTTTTTTAATGGAACACTTTAAAGACTACCAGAATCAACCCGATATATATTATGAAATTAAGCGGTTTTTTCAATAAAAAAACTATCTGAGTTCGTGCTTAGAACCTTAAATAGGAAGCTCTTTTATTTAATATTAATGATTATTACAGTTTATCACCAAAAAATAAAATATTGATTAATGTTATCTCCAAAATTAAAAATTGTTTGCTTTTTTTCGTAACGTCCTTAAATATCCTATACCATATAAAAACTTGCGTATTCTCTGGGATTTCAGAGAGCATAAATATATAACCTACTTTTTTCATGACTAAAAAAACGCATTTTAATCACTTGACTACTGATTTGCAATCTTTTACCTACCTTAATATTTTTTAACATCTATTTATTTATTTGGCTGTATTTTTATGTGTTTTCTTTAAATTTTTCTAAGCCTTTAAAATAATTTATTGGTTGTCAAGTTTCAGTAAGAACATTGGTAAACTGTTTATTGTAGTTTTACCTTAATACTATAATTTTCTGTTCTAGAAAAAGTTATAAACAAAACACGGCGTGAGTACGCAAAAATTTACTATTTTTTAGGAGTGGCTCGAGAAAACGGGCATTTGGCAGACAGAGTTTATCGTGAACATTTCCCGCCTGTTTGAATGGTCAGATACAAGGAAAATTGCATAAAGGAATCCCAAGAGCGAATCCTAATCGCACCAAGCCAGTTTTGGAATTTCTAGGAAGAGATCCAACAGCAAATACAAGATCTATAAGCCGTGCCTTAAACATTTTTAAAATCAGTGTTGTAAAGTTACTTTATAGAATTCTACAGTACACGAAGTCCCAATGCTGGACTGAGACGGGTCCAAATAGGTTGTATCGCAAAAATTGCCGAACCAATGAGCTAACATCGTAGATAGAGAAAGCATTTTATTCATAAACGCAATCGAGAGCTGCGGCCAACATGTTTTTGTTTGTTATTGGCGATAGAATGGTACAAGCATAGTTTGTACTTACTTGTGAAATGATAATCCAGGAATCATATCATTCACTTTCCACACTTAGCACTGCCTTACCATTTTAATTTATTAAAAGTACCTACTTACACAAAACTGAAATTTATACAATTGTCACAAAAATAACCCAAACAACCAAAAACATTTAAACTAAAACGCCATATTGAATGTGTCATCTGTCGAGCGAAGCCATGGATTCCAGAGAGGTAAAGGATCACCCACTCTGTGTTACAAAAATGTCCCTTCAGTTGCAAATGGCGTTGTGTTCCAAAGGGCTGTTTTTAAACTTTACTTTATATATTGCGGTTATGGTCATTGGTTATCATTGGTTCCCTAAGCTACATCAGCGCCTTCTAGTGAGGTCACTTTTTGAGCAAAACAGCCATAAAAGAGGGTGATCCTTTACTTTTATAGAATCCATGAGTGAAGCTGAAGGTGGTGGAAGTACGCTTCTACGAAAAATCTGCTGTTGTCACGTTGTCGCGCCTTTATTAGTAGCTGTCCAAATAGAAAACAGTTTAAAATACAATAGTGAAGCGTATTTTGATGTAATTTAAGGCATAAATTAAGTAAAATTTAATCATAATATACTATCAACTAAATGAAACAGAAAGATTTTTGGCAGCCACACTTAACGACAACGACTGTAGTAAACATTTTCCCGGGTTTTGGTGAATTTTATTGTTTCGAGTACAGAGGTTCATTCATCGCTAGGCAGAACCTTAAAATGTGCGTTTATGATGCCACGCTTATATCAAATGGATGCTTTCTCCAGTTAAACTAACAGCTCATTGTGCCGAACCATTTAATTTACGTTCTATATTGCTTTTCAAATTGTAATAATACCAAAAATAACCTGCATTTACTGCGAAATATTTTAACTAGTTACTACAAATTAAATAATTCAATTCTTTATATTAAGCAACAGGAACAATTTGTTACATCTAACAGAAAATATTACCATTAATTTTATATTTAACATAGGCCAATACAATCTGTTAGGTTTTTGCATGAAATAGTTATGATAACTGTCCGGTATTATTTAAACCATTTAAAAATAAGGTATTAGAAGCAAATAATACGTTTCAAATACAAAAAGTCCTTAATATGTTTAGTAGACCTTTTTTAAGTAATAATTATCAATTTAGGTTTTTGTATTTATCTCACAAGTTAGCTTAAGTAAAAGCGCACTCCTAGTGGTATTTTATAGTTGATATATTTTTCAATAATAACACAGGTCCACAAAAAAGTGGAGTGTGCTGGGTGTCGGATTAAGATTTTCTGGCGTATTTTGGGGTTAAACTGCAAAAAAATCAAGAAAACCAAAAAAAAAACCGACACGGCACATTTACCGGCAGAAACCTGGTACCCCTGGTATTTTCCATTTTCGCTATCTCCAGAAATGACAAAGCTTCTAGAGATGTGATTTTTTGAGTGTGGGATGTGTATCAATACTAAATTTCCTTGGTCTTCAATATGGTCCAGACATATTTTTGTTAACTCCTCTCTACGACAATGTAAATAAGTATCATCTGGCGCTTCATCCATGAATTTTGATATTTCTTCTTTTAAAAAAACTTTAGCCTAAAAGCAACGCTTTGTTTTTTAAGATAGGCCGTCATTTGAAAAACTTGCTTAAATCTATGTTCTTTCGTAACTTTATGATATATTTTAGCATAGAGTATCTACATCATAAGGTTTGTTCCAACAAGAAATCCGGTATCGTTTCAAAATCGTTTTTGAACTGTTTTTTGGTGCGCTTAGACGCATGCGCGGCCTTAAAATAGTTTCGTGACGGTACGAAAAGCTAAAACGTTGGATCGCTTTGCGGATCGTTTTTGGGACTGTCAAATCAAAAGTTTTTGAATTTTTTGTTTTAAAAATATAACCCTATTTTTCTACTTATTATTTTTGTGATCAAAGTTAGCAAATATCACTCATAATATCGTCACTCATCTTCATAGATAATTAAATTTAATGATGTGCTTAGGAGGTGTAAAAATGTTTTTGAATAATTAAACAAGCGAGGAAATAGAAAATGCTAAAGCACTTTGCACGCTATTCGCTAAATAAAGTTAGGATTCTGCAGAAAAATTAAATTAAGTTAAAATAAGTTAAAGTCACACAAGAAAAGATAAACATTATGTGATCAAATGGTTTTAATTATACACATAAATTAAAAATTAAGTTAAGTTAAAAAGATAAACAACTTTTAACTTTCTTAACTTATTTTAATTTTTTAACCTTATCATAAAATGAAATAACCGTTTCCTTTTTAAAATAATTAAACGCCCACACAATAACATCATAAAATAGGCTTACAGAAACTCGTCTTTCCCATGCGTTATAAAAAAATGTAACAAAATTATATATTTTTTAGACGAATATTTATTTAAGAAGTTAACAAATTACCGGACAGCTGCCAGAGAGTGCACCAATAAAATAGAAATCACGAAAACCCTATTAACAGTGATTTGCCCTACGTATGCTAAATTTTATTGTTATTATTAAACTGATTGGCATGTTTTCATACAAATTTCTTAATTTATAATAACTTAATTTTTGTTAACTTAAATTAACTTAACTTTTCTGCATAATCCTACCTTAACAGTAAACATATGAAGATGAAATATAAAACAATAAACATGAAACAGCTGTTAAAAATCAAAAAGCCAGTGCCAAGATGTTCAATGCGCAAGTCAACCCAAACAGTTTTCAATTTAGGCCATGTATCAGAATTACCGTTCTGAAACCGTAACTAAACGATCCCAAGTTTTGTTGGTACACAAACAGGATCGTCCGATAACCATCACGTCTCTGTTGGAACGCACTTTAATCACTGCGCATGAGCGTGATCGTTCGGTGACGGTTTTTCGACGTGCTGGAACAAACCTATAATGTATTGTATTGTATATGTTTTTAATAAATAAGAAAAATAGACCAGAAAAATCTCTTCTTTAAAAGACTTCATTCCCTTACTTTGACACCAGCTCTCAAACATAACAAATTCTTTTTCATACCTGTGACGAGATTTCATGGGCAGGAGATCTAAACTTGCTATTTCTACTGCTTCGATAATCGATGCTGGTAAATTGACGTCAGAGATGTTTCTCCAATTTGGTTAAAAAATGCGGGACAGAAAAGTAATTTTTGATAGATGCATAAACAATTAGTTGGTTGCTATGGATTCTTTGATAATTTATATGGAGTTATTAAAAATATGCACTTACATTTGGTAAATTAGGATTATTTTATTTTATTGAATAATCCTTATAAAAAGACTGCAAAATTCAGTTTCTTCAAATATATAACTATTATAAGCAAAATTATGCATAATTTTATAATAAGATACTAATTTATGTTCCAAAAATTAAAAGATTTTACTTTTCCGCACTAGTGCGAAAAATACCTATTTTCCGCACTAGTGCGGAAAGGTGCTGTCTTTCGCACGCAGATTAGTGCGGAAAAGTACATTTTTCCGCACGCTTGTAGAATTATTTTTGTTTTGTATTATTGTGATTTTTGGTTTTTTTCATAATAAATAATTTATTTTATTTATTTAAATCCCAACTTACTTAAAATTTTCAGAAAAAATCCAAAAAAAAAAAAACTTTAATTTTTTAATTTTTTCCAGAGGTATACCTTAAAAAATCATAAACATTTGATTTTTTCATTATAACTTAAAAAATGTTGCATTTAGACAAAACGATTATATAACTAAAATTTAAAGTTTATGTCTTATAAAGTTTTGTGTATCTATTATTAATTTTAAGATAATGACGTTTAAATTTAAGAAAAAATTCTTAATCGAAATTGGACCTTTTCTGACTTTTTTTGTGGGCCTGTGTAATGCTTTTTATAATGATATGGGTAAAATATATTTAAGTCTGTTTTTGGTTTTATTTTTGCGTTTTGCGTTTGGATAATGTAAGTATTGTTCTAATAGATTTAACACGAATAAAAGTAATTGTTTATATATCGATACGGCATGCCATTCTGCAGGTTCTCGCTGTGGGAGTTGCTCTAAATCGATTAGTTTAGTATTTCGGTCACATTCCGTATTAAGTGTCTCACATTAGTCGACGTGTCGGTAGTAATACATTGAAATTATCAGTATTCGACATTCAATAGGCACATCCGGGACGTTTTGTACCCTTAACTAGAGCAAATGGAAGATAGTCATCGCCTTTTCGAGACTAAAAGCATTAGGGAAGGGGATTATCAGTGTTGACAAGTTCAGCCAATGCGTCGTATCATGTAATTTATTTTGCATTAAATATTTTTTGGTAAGCTGGTAAGTAATATGACTGACATGATCTTATTAAGAATGATACAATGACAACAAAAAAGAGTTAAATTTGTAGAGTAAGTAACGGTTTTTTTAATAGGTATCTAAAGATTTGTATTACGATACTACGATAAAAATAGATTACGCATTTTTTGGCAAGACCCTGTTTTCTTTTATTAGTAGGAGTGTTGACGTGTTGACCTAATGTTTTTAACTTTTAAAATCAAAATAAATTATAGCCGGCGAAGAATAAATTGAAGAATACAGGAAAAAAACGGGCAAAGGTAATTGTCTAGAAAGTGGCCGCAACTCCGATATTGACAAAATTTGGCATACGGGGGATTTTTGGGCCGCTGATTACGAATCTGAAAAATATTTGGCGGAAACGTTTCGTTTTCGAGATATACATCATCCATCTTGAAAATCAAACTAACCTCATTTACATTATATTCGCCCCTTTTTTTTGTACACAATTCTTGATTTTTACACTAAAGTGGCACACAATATTTTATAAACACCTTTTAAAAACTTTTTTATGTTTATTTTACACTTTTTTTTTTCATTAAATTGCCAAATATCGCTTTCAAACGGCGGCCATGTTTGCTTAAAAATTTCCTATTGTATACCTGGTTGCGGCGTTTGAAAGTGAATTTTTACAATTAAATTAAAAATAGGTATAAAATAAATATGAAAACAAGTTTTTGTGTTCCAATTTAGTGTAAAAATCAAGAATTCTGTACAAAAAGAAGGAGGAATAGCGTAAATGAGGTTAGTTTGATTTTTAAGTGTGATGATGGATATCTTAAGAACGAAACGTTTCCGCCAAAACGGTTTTCAGATTCGTGATCAGCTCCCCAAAAAACCCCTGTATGCCAAATTTGGTCAAAATCGGAGTTGCGGCCACTTTCTAGACAATTACCCGGGCAAATTTTATGATTTTAAGAAAAAGCAATTTAAATTTAAAAACGCTACAGAAACTAAGGTATTTGGATAGATAGGTTTTTTTTACCAATATGTTTCCCAACTATATGAGTTCTGTATGTCATAAACTGCATTTATTTTAAAAAATTATTGATGAAAAAATTAAGTGTGTTTATTTCACTTAACATCCAACGTTATGCCTTTAAATTTAATATAGTAAAACAAAACTAAACCAACAAATAACAATAACTACCAGATTTATATTATTTAAATAAAATTTTGCAGATTTATAACAAATCCTATTTAGAAATGAGTTACAAAATAACAAAATAAGATACGGCCAATAAAGAATTGAATTTTTGAGGGCCTGGAAATTTTTCCATAAAAATTATTGTCCTACATTTTTTTTGCCAGTTTAAATTATCAGTTAGAAAAAACGGACAACAAAACCAGGGATTCAACCGTTTGCGAAAAATTTCAGTTCAAAATTTTTTAAAGCAGATTTTAATTTTATTTTACCACCTGATTTTAATTTGATAAAGTATCTTTTAGGTTTGATATATCAATGATAATAAATATTCGGCCTTCTTTTAATGTTGTAGAATTCGAATGGCGTTTTTGTAGTTATTGGTATTAATTTTTTTATCCCTAGGAAGGCGTTTGGTAAGTTTAAAATATGTAGTGGGGAAACGTTAATCAGTTTTTACGCCTCCGCACCATAAGTAGTTGCCGACAAACTCTGCTAGTGACTAAATGTAACCTGAAAACCAATAGGAGCAAATTAAGGTTTGGACGCCCTGTTAAATGACTATATTAACAAATGAGACTCTAAGAATGGAATAACTATACACAAGTTTTTATTTACAATAAAATGCACATTACTACACCACAAAATATCGTGTGATACGCCAATGGGGCAAATTAGCAACTCAATTTAATGTTTATAACTATGCAGTTTTAAAAAAGAAAAAAAATCTTTTAAACAATAATACATAAAACAATGTTTTATTTTTGTCCTTGACACAATAAAGATCATTATTTATATTAAGTATATTAGCTTAACTGCCAGATCAGTACATAATTTTATTATTAAACCCTAAATAAATTTTAAAATTACCTACCATTCTTTAATTTATTTGGGTCCAAATGGGTCTGTATGTAACCACTATTAATTAAAAATCAAAGTAATTCAAAATTTAAAAACCCAGTTGCTAAATCGATATTAAAAAATAATATCTACGTTTGTATTCTTTATTCCATATAAAATATAACATGTTTTATTACCACTTTGGTGTCTCTTTTTGACACACTCTCTTACCATTTACCTTTCTACAAAATACCAGTTACAGTGATCTCTCCCCATTGGTCTGCATTTCGGTCTGTTCCTAACCTATTCATCGTCATAAGCCTTTAATTTCAGCGCTGTGCGATTAATTTGAATGTTAACTTAAGAGTCCATTCGCGCCGAGAAAACTGGATCCAATTTGGGGTTCGGAGCATAACGTTTTTCTCAAAAACGGTATAAGTTATCGATAATTTTCAAAAACTGTATGAAAGCCAACACCTAAATCTAGGCTTCAGCTGTAATATTTTTTTTTTTAAATTTGGATTTAGTTTTTAATATTTCCTTGAGTAAAGGTCACTCTAAAATCCGGTATGTTTAGATACTATTTTTTCTTAACTCGACTCATTTTTCAAAAATCCGTTACAGCAGAGGCATAGATTATTTCTTTACCTTCAAAATGGTGTATAATTTATGTCATTTAAGTGAAAAATAGTTACCGAAAAACGTTATCTCCTGTATTCTTGCAATCGGAAACAACATCGCAACGATACACCGAATTTGGAAGAACTTAAATAAAATATAATATTTTTAATGCGGCTATATGAAAATCGTGGTAGTGGGAGTTTGTTAGTCTCTGCCCACCGTCTCCGCGTCCTTTCGCCCGACTCCTGTGGTCTTGCGTAAATGCATTCTTAATTGTAAATGCTGAGGTAAAATAAATGTTTTGGTAAAATTGTGCCACACAAAAACAACTCTTTGGGTGGCACAAATATATATTTATGTAAAATTGCTTTTGTAATTGTATAAAAAAAACAAATTATTAAATTTGTCCATAATATAAGTACTATGCCACTATAAAAAAAATTAAACCGAAATTTCTCGCGAAAGGTTGTATCTGTGGTTTTGAGGAAATAATAACTTTTTTTCTCAAAATTGTCTGTTTTTTCTGACTGAACTTAAATTTATCAAAAAAAAATAACACATTTTTTTTTCTTGCAATACTTTATTTTACATGTCATTAAATTCTACATGAAATTCCAACTTGCAAAATTCTATCTTAATTACTTTTTTCTAGTAGTTGCAATTTATTAAAAATTATTTTTAAACCCTTTAACGGGTCTTAACTTAAAAATAGGGTATTTCCGAACCCATGTTAAAAAGAACTTTTTAAACTATTTTAATAAGAAGAACGTTTTAGTTTAAAAACACCCTGTATAGTAGGTACTAAGAGGGCAACTAGAAGTTTTTAGACTTCTCAGACAGTCAATAATTATTATATATTTTCTTTCTTATTGGTATGCCGTTAGAACTTTTGCCATTTTAAATAAATTGATTATTAAAAAAGGCACTAAACAGTTAATAGACGGTTTATAAGGTTAAAAAATAACAGTCTTTTCATTTTGATATGTATGAAAAATTTAAGGTACCTTTTTATACATAAACAACAAAATACTATTGTTTAAAACTTGTAAGGTAAAAAGATGTCGTACCTAATAGTCCGGGAGGCAGCGACAAAAATTTTTTGCACCAATTCCTACAAAGTGTTTTTATCTCATTTTGTAGTTTTGATATAAAATAAACGGAACGGCACTACCACGCCAATATGGGGGCAAACATTAATAATCATTTTTCAAACGTAAATAAATAATATGTAAATGCCTTATTCCTACAAGTCTGAAACTTTATAGAGGGTCAATGATACATAAAAATGTAGTATAATGATAGTCACCGGTCGGGGGGGGAATACACACCACGCAAGGTGTTCAGAAATTAACTTTTTGACTTTTTCTACAAGGTGAAATTTTTTCTAAATACTTTAGTTTATAAGAGAACTAAAAAATAAGTCACCGATTATATAAAGATGCAAAGCCCTGATAGACCAATGGAATGCACGATCTCCCGAGCGCAACCGCCGGCGCCGGCCGATCCGCTATGTCGCTCTGAATTATTGATGATTAAATTAATATTTACAAAGTGTTATTTTATCTGTACGTATTTTACGATAATTATTGTCAACTAAAAGCATAGCGAGCGAGGTTTTTGGTAGTATAATGTTAAAATATGTTTTAAATTCATTTTTTTAAATAACTAAAATTTGTTTCTTCTTTTATGCAGAATAATTAACTTTATTAGAATTGAATTACTATTATAATAAGATGTATTTTATTGTAAAATATAGTATTTTATAATAAATATTTTTTTTAGGAAAAATAATCCTCGCAAAGTACTAAAAGTACTTTTTGTATTTGGCAAGGATCATTTTCCTAAAAAAAGTTATAATAATTGGAACGTTCAACTCATCACATATATTAAAAAAAATTTTATTTTATTGTTCATCGCCACTGGTTAATTCTTCATCGCCTTCCAAATCGTAATCGCTACTTCATCGTCTCATCATTCTCATTATTCAAAAATCGAATTTGAAAATATTTCGGGATTCATCCCGCATTGATCAAAAGCAATAAATCACGAAATATTATTATATAATGCAAACATAAGTACAAATTCTAAATGTATATATCATTTTTATACGTTAAAAACGGTTTACTTACTCGTCAGAGGCAACTGAATCATCGCTGGTGCATCCGCACTTTATTGGAGAAGGCTCAGCATTGCTTTCAGCAGGCAATTTCGCAGCTTTTTATACTTCTGCGACAATGCCGTGAAACGTCTGTAACATCCGGAATGATAACCTTCAAGTCCACTTAATTGAGCTGGCAAGAGACATCACTGTACACCAATTGGTGTTTTTTTTAATTTCCAAAATTTCTGAACACTTTAAAACTTATCTTGTGTTAACTGCAAAATTGATTGATCTTTTGGTTTTATAAACGAAACAGTACAACTGAGAATCCATGACGCTTAAGAAACGCGTCCTTCTACGCAGACGACTGAAGGCCACACTGTTGAGCAGCTGGCATAGTATAAATTGACGTGGCATGAGGAGCGGGGGGGGGCCCCCAAAATGGCCAAATGTAGGGGGGGTATAAACCCGTTTAACTACCCCAAGGGGTTTTCCGAGCCCGAATAACACGAAGCCGCCGCCGGGATACGATTCTCGTTCTTCTTCCACTCAGCCGCCCTTATTTTTTTTACTTTTTTTTTCCCCTTATTTAAAATTAAAAAAAATTAAAATAATTTTTTTATTTAATTTAAAAAATTAAATATAGGATTTTATTATTAAATAATATAAATTAATATATTATTTACTGTTTTAAAAAAATTTTCAAAAAAATTTAAAAATTTAACAAAATTTGAAGCCACAATTTAAAAAAGTAAAATTTAAAAATTTTTTCCAATTACCCTTTTAAAGGGGGGTTTTGGAAAAAAAATTTTTTTTCAAAAAGCAGTTTTTAAATATTAATTTAATCCCCTATGCAATCATTTAGAGGACTTATAGGGTCGGCGCGGCGGCTGCGCTAGGGACATCGTGTATTCCATTGCGTCTATCAGGGGGTTTCACCTTTTTTTAATCGGTAGACTTATTTTTTAGACCTCTAATAAACTAAAGTATTTGAAAAAAAATTTAGAAAAAGTAAAAAGTTAATTTCTGAACACCTTTGGGGGGGGCCTAGATTCCCCCCCAAAGCGGGATTTCATTTTTCTGCATTTTTATGTATCATTGACCACTCTATAAAGTTTTTGACTTAAGATTGGCATTTACATATTTTTTTTTTACACGTTTGAAAAAAATTTTTAAATTTTTCCCCCCCTATTGGGGGGGTAGACTACCGTTTCGTTTATTCCTATAAAAAATACAAAATGAGAAACAATCAGCTTTGTGGGGAAAAATTACTCAAAACTTGCTGCCTCCCGTACTATAAATAAACTAGTATTGAGTGGTTTTTTTTCCCCAACGAAAGATTTTTTTAAAACAAAATTTTTTTCCCCCGGCCCAACCAAAAGATTTCCTTTTTTACTTTAGTTCTTCTACCATACCATTGTCCAAAAAAAGAATGTTTGAAAGAAACGATTAGGAAAGAACAATGGATATCGTAACCTATTTGCTCCTAATAAATTCCTATAATTAGATTGGTAATTAAAAGAAATCTTAAAAAAAAAAAAAGGGTTGCAAGTGTAGAGTCATTAATAAGACGAGCGGTTTTTTTTGAGGGGAAAAAAAGCTAAATTTTAGGAAAAAAAATTTCCCCTTTTTTTTTGGGGAAAAGGGGCCCCGGTAATGTCTGAATTGGGATGCATACAGAGTATGCTGATAAGAAGAAAACAAATATTTTCTGCCTCGAAAAAGAAATTTGAGCATTTTAGAAGCTACTGTGATTATAAAAATAATGTGTTTTTTTTTTTTTTAAAAATTTTTTAAAAAATTTTTTAACGTCCTTTTGGTTTTTTTTGTTTTTTAACTTTAAACCTAATATATTGAGAGACTTTGTCCGCGTCAGCCAACATGATTATGTTTTTGAGCTATTAAGCTTTAAAATATTTTTGTGTTTTTTAAATCTATTACAGTTAAACTTGTGTTAACGGACACCCTTTTATATTAATTATATATTATTGGACACTTTCAAAAAAAAAAAATCTTTCTAATAGGAATTCCCTATATAAATACCCTTAGATAATGACCTTATAAAACAGCCACGGTCAGAGAAATTTCAATTTTTATAACCTATTTTAGGTAAATCAACCTTTTTATATTTGCCGGAATTTCTTTGGGCTAATTTAAAATTTATTATTTTATGATTGTATTCTGCAAATTTTAAAGGTGAAAACACCCAACAATAATATTTATAAATATTGAATTGAGGTGTCCGTTACTTTGTGATAGTTCATTTTTAACTAGTAAATGAGAACACAGTTTTTACTTTGTTTACTATCACTATATTAATTAATTTATAAAAATGACTAAAGTTTCGTAGTACTACTCATTATAAAACCCAAAGTTTAAACTACAATCTAAACAAACCCAACTTATATTTTTTAAAAATTACTAAAAAAAGGGTTTTAGGTGGGGAATTCCGAAATCGGTAGGGTTTTTTTTAAAATGTTTATTGAGGGGTTTTTATGGTACAAATATTTCAATCGATTCTAAAATATTGATTTTTTTTTTTTTTGGCGCGTAATGTAATATTTCTAATTTACTTTCATCGGGAAAAAAAAGTGTCCTTGGGTTCTATAAAAAGGGTTTGAAAAATTTAAAATTTTGTTTTTTAAAAAAAAATGATGACCTATGTTCCTTATATCTAAAAAAAGTTTCCCAGTTTTCCAATATAAGGCTATTACATTTACAATTTAATCTATAAACTGCTGTTTTTTTTAAACGGGGGGGTTTTTTCTTTTTTTCATTAAAAAATAATTGTGATAGTTTATATGATGGTTAAAAAAGGGAACTTGAATATTGTTTTTTTTAATATATGGGCTATTTTATCTGAAATTGTTCCAAAAAAATGTTAATGTAGGTATTTTATCTTGTTTTTTTTTTTAGTGGGTATATTTGAGGGGTTGTTTTTGTTTACGTTTTTTATTCACTGTCTGTCAATCAGTTGAGAACTATAACCGTTTTTTTTTTGGAATTTGTTTAATTGTATTAATTTCTTCGTGAGACTGTTATAATCTTGGGGAAGGGGAATGTTTTTGTATCATAGATTTAGGGGGAAAATTTATGTGAAAATGGATGGATGAATTATTTGGTATGGTTGTATCGGTGTATGTAAAAAGGGAGGACCTGTCATAATTTTAAATTTTTTTTCTTTTTTTTGGGGTGGATTTAACTGTTTTTTGTGGTTTTTGGAAGGGGGGGGGGAAAAATGATTGATTTTTTCCCAAAGAAAGAATCAATCGATTTTTAAAAAAAACCCCCCCCTATTTCCAAACCCCCAAAATTTAAAAAAACAGTTAAATCCACCCCAAAAAAAAATTAAAAAAAATAATTTAATTTATGACAAGGGCGGAAAAGGGGGGAATTTTTATTGTTGTGTTACCAAGAAATGAATATGATAAGAAAATTTTCAATTTTTCAAAAGAAAATCCAGTTATTCAAAAAAAATTTCCCTACCTTAAAAAATTTTAAAAAAAATTAAAAAACCTTAAAGATGTTAACGCTATACTTCAAAAAAAAAAATTTCTATAATCAATATGAATCCCACCCCCCAAAAAATTTTATGGCTTAATTAAAATTCATGAAAATAATCCTATACGTCCTGTTGTCTCCTATATAAACGCCCCCTTTTAAAAAAAAATTTGCATTCAAATTAAATCATATTTACAAAAAAAATTTACAATGTTCAGCCCAAAAAAAAAGTTAAAAAATTTGGGGGGGAAATAATCAAAAAAAAAAAGATTTTAGCATTCCTAAAAATAGTTTTCTAGTGTCTTTTGACGTAGTTAACATGTTCCCGAATATTCCAAATAAAGAATGTTTAAAAAAATAGAAAATTCACTGTCAAACATAAATGTCAATCCGGTTATAAAAGATGAAATTTTTCCCCTTTTTTTTTCTATGTATTTCAGAAAACTATTTCCGGTATGACAACAAATTTTATAAACAAGACGTGGGTTAGCTATGGGCTCTCCACTTAGTCCCCTTCTTGCCGAAATTTTTATGTCTAATCTGGGGGGGTCTTTTCTAAAAAAAAAATACGCAGATAATATACAATTTTGGTATAGATATGTAGATGATATACTTGTTGTTTTAGGGGGGCGATAATGATTTAAAAGATACATTAAATCAACTGAACAACCTGCATAGTAAAGTAAAATTTACAATGGAAAAAGAAGTAAATAACCCCAATAAATTTTCTAGATATTTCTATTTCAAAAGACAACAATGGGATACACCTTTGATTTTTTTTAAAAAAAACCAACATACACCCGATACAACCATACCAAATAATTCATCACATCCATTTTCACATAAACTTTCCCCCTTTTAAAAACTAAAATACATAGAGCATTCCCCTTTTCCCCTTTTGATTATAACAGTCTAAAGAAAAAATTAATACAATTAAAAAAAATTTCAAAAACAACGGTTATAGTTCTCAACTGATTGACAGACTAGTGAATTAAAAAAAAAAAACAAAACACAACACATCAAATATACCCCCTTTCCCCCAAAAAAAAAAAAAATTAAAAATACAAATTTTAAAAAATTTTGGAACAATTTCAGATAAAATAGCCCATATATTAACAAAAACAATATTCAAGTTGGGCCCTTTTGAATATTTTAAACTATCACAATTATTTTTAATGTAAAGAAAAAAACCCCCCCGCTTAAAAAAAAAAAGGGGTTTTGGGGTTAAATTGTGATGAATGTAATAGCCTTTTTTTGGAAAACTGGCAGAAACTTTTTTAACTAGATATAAGGAACATAGGTCATCATTTTTAAAAAAAGAAACATAATTCAAAATTTTTAAACCATTTTATAGAATCAGGACACTCCCTTTTTCCCGATGAAAGTAAAAAATTTAAAAAAACATTCCGCCAAAAAAAAAAAAATCAATATTTTAAATCGTTGAAATATTTAATCCCCTAAAAAAACCCCCAAAAAATTTTTTAAATGACCATACCGATTTTTTCGGGGAAATTCCCCCCCCTATGCCCTTTATTATAGTTTAAAATTTTAAAATATATAAGTTGGGGGTTTTTTGTTTTTTGGGGTTTTAAAATTTTTTTTTATAATGAGGATACTTAAGAAACTCAGTCACTGTTTATAAATTAAAAATATAGTGATATAAAAAAGTAAAAAAAATGTTCTCATTTTCTGTTAAAAATTTTTTATTCAGATTTAAATAGCATTGATGGCTATAGGGGGGGTTATCTTCACATTATATTTTTAATTGTGTCTTAAATCGATAAGAATAAAGATATCGGTTTAAAACGAAAAGTGTTTAATATGTCCCCAAAACAAAAACGTTTGTCCAAAGGAAAAAAAAAAGTTATTGGGGTTCCCCCAAATTGGGGAAAAATTTCCGGTGGAAAAAAATTTTTAAAAAAATAATATCATCAGGCATTTTTCGAACTAAAACCCAATGTTTGAAAGGGTGTTAATTTAGGGCAAAAAAGGGAAAAATTGAATGATTGGCAGTTGATCAAAAATTTTTT
>JAHBCN010004507.1:0-63332 GCA_019359885.1 Listronotus oregonensis
ATGGGTGAATCCTGTAGATATCGACTTTGATGTGCTAAAAGGCCCTGGCCAAGTATCAAAGTTTTTAAGTTTTTTTGCTGAAGGAAAGTATTGTTCTTTATTTAGTACTGAGGAAAAGAACAAGGTGTTTCTGGTTAAGGATATTCCAAATGTTTTTGTGAAAAATCACGAGGAATTTTTTAATGTTCTTGAGTAAGTTTTAATTTTTTTATCTCTAGACAAATCAGTATTTTCTAAATTTTTGGATGTTTATAGAAACCAGAACTAACCATAACAAGAGAAAAAAACTAAAAAGCATATTAGGATCTAACACTTTTTTTGTACTTTTATAAGTTTTAGTGGGTACCTAGTTTTTTAGAATAATGCAGCTGTAAGTGAGATAACTACTTTTTAAAATAAAAAGAGTATATTTAGGTATTTGTTTATACATTTTTAAAGACCTCTATATTATTATGTGCCATTTTTAAGAAAAATTCAAATTTTTAATAGATCAGTTTTACTCACAGTTTGTTCTCATTTAATATAATTTAAGTTTTAATGTAGATATATACTTTTTTTCTTTTTTTTTTTTTTTTGATTATAGGTGAAAAATGTCTAAAAATACTGATTTTCACTACTTAAATGAAATATTTTAATTAAGATAAATAACAGTACAAAGTATTTTTTAGTGATGTGTTTTTTCAAGCAACACACCCTGTTGTATTTATTTGTACAGACTCAAACAGTAATGAAATAAATTTAGAAAGGTTCCTATTTCCTGAGGAAATACAACTAAAATATGCCATAACTCAAATAAGGTAAGCTATAAGTAAATTATTTGTATTTGATTCTTTGGCATCAGTAAAAACTTTTTAGTTTCAACTCTTGTGCCCCTACCTTACTTAAAAAAGGTTTGAAAAGAGCTCAAGAAGTTATACAAACTCATCCAGATCTGTTTCGTAAACCATCTGCTAGCACAATTGAAGCTATTTTAGCTTCTTCCATGGGAGATATAAGGTGTTCTATGAACCAACTGTATTTGGCTTGTTTATTAGGTACTGATTTTTTTATAATATAATATTTAGCTTATACAATATACAAGATTGTTCTACCAAATATGTTATTAAATGTTTAAAAATCAAATTATTTTAAGGAAGTGAGGATCTAACAACTGTAAAGTCCAAAAACGATAAAGCCGGATCTAAAAGAAAAAGAAGTGATCAGTCTACGACTGTAAAATTTATGATGCGGGATGAAGCCTTAGGGCTGTTTCATGGTTTAGGGAGAGTTTTAAATCCTAAAAGGAGAGAGGAAGGTATTTTCATATTTATACATTTAAAAATCATATATTTATTGCAATACAATAAGAAGTTACAGCCAAATCCAGTTTATATTTGATTTCTTTTTCTCTTCTTTCTTATAACTACTTCATCATTCTCATGAAATTTATGTTTAGTCACACAGTCACAAATTATTACATTACATATTTTTTGCAGGTAGCTCATGGAGACTTAATTGTGACGTCCAAAAATTGGTGGACGAATTTAGTATACAACCCGCGAAATTTACTTCTTTCCTATTCGAAAATTATTTAAAATATTTTGGAGACTTGAAAGACGTCGAAAAATCTGCTGAATACTTAAGTTTGGCAACTACGCTTATGGAGAAATGGGATAACCACGATACCCTGGTTTTAGCTCTTTGGATGTCAGTTTTAGGGCTAATGGTTTTTAATGAACATAAAGTATGCCAGTGGAATCAGATTAAGGGTCCAAAAAAATTAGAAAAAGTTTGGTAAGGATAATTAAAGGTCATTTCCTTTTGAGTATGGTGTAGTGTTTTAATGACTTGACTATATGCCTATCATAAACATTTAACTCAGATGCTTTTTTTAGTGTCACGGAAGATAAGGAGATGCTACACCCAACTGATCGGTATTACTACAATATGATCACCAAAACCCAAAAATATCATAGATTTAATTGTGACTTTTAATGTTTAGAATCTCTATATTATTTTTTATATGAAAAATTTGTACAAATACATTCATTTATAAGAGAATTTAGGTGTTTATTAAGTCAACAAAACATTTTGGTAATTTTGCAAAGTTACTAGGGATATGCCGATACCGATACTCAGTATCGGATATCGCTCGATACATACTAATGTCCGATACTCGCCAAAACCTAAATTTTAAGATACAAATGTATTTGATTTCAGATATTGTTCTTTTTCATGTCAAATCGGTCAGAAAGACGCTATTTTAGGTAAATAATAATAATAAATATAATTCTATTGGCGTTTACCGTAATATAGTTAATGTTGCTAATATTTTTTAACATCTGAAATATTTTACATGTTTGTTGTTTCTTCCTCCGCAAATTTTATTTATTTATTTTTTTTTTTATTTTTTTATTTAAGTTTTATTAAAGTAGTTAAAATTTTGAAACCGTGTCAAGAAGCTAGAAAGACACTAAGTGATCATTCTGCTTCTTTAGCGGATATTTTTTCACTAAGGCATCGAAATTATTTTAAAACATTATTCAGAAGTAAAAGGTGTAAAATCACTCGCAAAGGAATTATTGATGAGGCTGAAGAACCGCTTTAGTTTTATAAAACAGAATGATCTTTATTTAATTACTACGGTCTTAGATTCTCGTTATAAAGGATTACTTACCGAAGAAGAGAATGAGCAAAAAGTTATTAAAAAGATAATGGATGTTTTTACTTTTAAATGTTTTGTTTTAATTTTGACTATTTTAAGTGTAAATATTATCAAATAAAACCATTATTTAAAAAAACAAATTTTTTATCTGAATTTCAAATACTTTTAGATACATTATCAGTATCATAGTGCCGGAATCTGTAATGTAATATTGGCACAGCACTACAAGTTACTAGGTTTTAACTATGTATCAGTAATTCGACATAAAACTTTAGTTTTTTAAGGTAGTTCACTCGTAAAACGGCTTGTCTTAGGAATTAATTAAAATTGAAATATATGGTTAATAAAAGTGTCTTTTATCTAAATAAAAAAAACGAAGTTTTTATATTATTTGTGGAACCGGATATTAACAATCAAATTGTGCATACTTAACATTGTCGATATCTGTCATGTATGAAAGCCATGCATTCATTTCAGAATATCGCGAAAACGGTTCTTACGATATTTTTTAGAAACTAATGCAATATAAGTCGAGGTATTAGAAAATTAAAAAAAAAACCCTAAATTTTTTGTACATTTTGTTAAAAAGATATTAATTTTTGAAAGTTTACTAGGTCTGTTTGATATTAAGAAACAGTGTACCCTATTTTATTCTTTTTTTACGTAATCGTCCTTATGAAAAGTGTATTTTAGTACTAGGTTGGTCCAGAAAGTGTAAAATATAACTGAATAACGAACAGACCTTATGTGTTGTGTGTACAGTCTTCTACAAAGGATTGAGAACCTTTAACTTTTGATATAGCGTAGGTATTTGATCTTATTTGGAAGAGCGCAAAATTTGGGGTTCATTTAAAATATTGCATCACAAATTTTACTAAAATAGGAAAAAATATAATGATCCGTACTGGTACTAGTCCCGGCCGGTTCAATTCAATTAATTTGAATCGACGGGACCGATTTTTAACATTTCAAAGTTAATGTTTTAGTTGAAATATATATATATATATATATATATATATATATATATATATATATATATATATTTTATATATATATATATATATATATATAAAATCAAAAAAAAAAAAAACAAATATCCAAAAACATGAAAACCAATTTTTTTTCAACTTTTAAAGGCAAAAAAGCTATTGCAATCTTTATTTTTTCCTTTTACGACTTTTTTTATCATAAATGCGCCGTAAAAACAAACAGAATCAAAAATTAAAAATGTTAATTTTTCACCTAGATATGGCCAAAAATAGGGTTGACCCCACCCCACTTGTAAATAATTACCAAGATGTTCATACGAGATTGGAGTTTGAAATGTGGACGGGACGGGCTTTACTTACTGTAAGGCGATAATTTTGTCTACGACCGCCGCGAGTGAACCACATTCTGGCGGGGCGATGTAAACCGCCAAAATACCTTATGTAATTTTTCCGAAGAAGAATAAAATTTATGTTGAAGTTGATTTAAAAATTCTAATTTGTTTAAGTCTAATACATCAGCAAATCCTATGTAATATCGAAAAAAGCAGTGGTGTTTCAAAAAAAAAATCAATTTTTAATATTACAAGCTTTATTAACAATTTTTTTTACAATAAAGGTTGTATTAGGAATATTTTGTAGTGTTTTTTAGTAGATCTAATATCAGATATTTTTTACAAACAAATAACTATAAAATAATTAAAAGCCAGTAATGTGATTACACATTTCAGTAACAAAGAACGGAATGCGAATATAATATATAAAAATTAGATTTTCTAATTTGAGATAACAAGAAAGTTTCTATACATATAAAAAATATAACCAAATGAAAATTTAAAAAAAACCTATACAATATTTTCTCTGTACTAAGGTTTCATTATAAATAGCAAAATTATTTTTTGTTTTTTAGGAGCAACCTATGTAATAGTTCTTATACAATTTTTTATTTTGCGTGGTTTTACTCCTATTTTTATTTTAGCTATTTATATTTCTTTAACCTTATAGATTAAGGAATAAATTAAGCTTTATTCCATATTTTAGTTAAATTTCTGATATTTTTCTACTGCCCTCATATTAAAAATTTTATAATTTTTTTTTACATTTTCATTTGAATAAAACACCTAAACTAACCAATGCACAAAATAATACTATACTGGAGTACATACATATTAAATGTATAATATTACTATACTATAAGGTGTTTATATAAGAATAATTCCATCTCATGCAGTAAGCTATATAAATTTTTATTTTTGGTAAATATAACAAACTTATGGTGTTATTTTTAAAAGGGTATTATTATTACTGATCCTTTTTATTGTGGGTCATTGCTTGATTATAACTTGGTGGATTTTCCTGCAACAACAAAAAATATAAATATGTATCTCATACAGAATGGGTATATCTTTTAAAATATATTTAACTGCTTTATACACTAGAAATACATTTTCCTATAACTAAAATCACTTACATAATATGCTGGAGGGGGTACATAAGCCATTTGAGGTCTGTTAGGGTCGTAATATGCGGACTGAGCTGCTTCTGCAGCTTTAGCGTCTAAAAGAAAAATAATTGTTTAATATGAGTATTAGTGGGTTCAAATCATTACCAGATTTCAATCCTTGCTACAGAAAATTTTACTTCACCTAGGATAATATCTATAGGATCCTAGAAAAATATTGTTTAAATGACCTACCAAATCTGCACAGTACTATACCTGGCCAATCACCTAGTTTAAGCATCATATTATTAGCAGATAGATCCATGGTTTATACCTGCCAAACCATGAAGTTTTGAAAAAAAGTAAATTATAAAACATAATATATAAGTCAGATATAACCGCAGCATAAAATTATTTAAGACTATACAGGGTGTCCCAAAAATATGTGGTCTATAAATGTTATACACTCATGGACAAAAATATCGCATAATCTTTAAATTTGCCATAAGACGTAATGCCTAATTGTCTGTACCAAAAATATTTATATTACCACTTAGAAATCATCAAACTAGGTGAGTAAAATGTAAAGTGTAAAAAAAGGACAATCTTACAGTTGTGTATCATTACAACATTTGTTGTGTTACTGATAAACCCCACAGGGTGTAGAAAGTTTTTAAGAAAAGGAATGCAATAGTAATTAAATGGCCTTTATTGATTTAAAAATGTGTAACACTCTGTGGGGTTTATCAGTAACACAGCAAATGTTGTAATGATACACAACTGTGAGATTGTCGTTTTTTAACACTTTAAATTTTGCTCACCTTGTTTGATGATTTCTAAGTGGTAATATAAATATTTTTGGTACAGACAATTAGCATTACGTCTTACGACAAATTTTAGGATTATACAATATTTTTGTCCATGTGTGTATTATTTTAAATAAAACACCCCATATTTTATGGCGACTCTAGATTCTACATAAAAAAATAACCCAAGGTTATAATTTGTACTATGTGTCTAATTTTATTAGCTTTTGAAATATTAATTTTTTTTTGAAAATGCATCTTATTCTAAAACTGTACAAACTTTACAATTTGGTACAACATTTAGGACAGTCTGCTATATCATACATATGACACATCAAGACCAAATATACGAATTGTTAAAAAAATAATTTCACTTTTTCAGAAATTCAAACAGAAATAACTGTTATTTTAAATGGAACACCCTGTATTTTTTTACACCATGTGATGGCAAATTAATCTCTCTTTCTTGAATAAGGTGGGCCCATAGATGTATGCCTGTAACACAGTCAACTACTTTGGTTACTAGATACCAATTTGCTTTAGCAACTAGAAGCTTTAACTGGGTAATTGGCAAGCTATAGGTTTGTCCAGACTTTCATTATAATCCTTATCATTAATACTACTATAGAGAAACTCAAAACATCTTAGGTTTACTTCTGTATACATGTTAAATAAATAAAAAAATATTTATGAAAGTTTCCCCCTAAGGTCTTATTGATTTAGGCATTTATTTTTATTCTTTTTAAATTGCCTCTTTCAAAAAAAATTACTAATAGATTTTTCTATAAAACTAAAATAATTTAAACAACTACAATATGTCAGTACCTGCTGGATTACTAAATCCCCCAGCTCCTTGAGGTGGGTATCCACTGCTAGGTCCTCCAGGTGGGTAACCTCCTGCAGCTCCCTGTGGTGGCCCAAAACTCCCTGGCGCTCCATATCCTGGAGCAGGCCCATAACCAGCCTGTGGAGCTCCAAAGCCTCCTTGTGGTGGTCCATATCCTCCTTGTGGTGGTCCATAGCCATTTGGTTGTCCAGCTGGGTAGATTCCAGGGTATGGTGGTGGAGCATCGGTCATAAACACACCATCAGAGGGTGGTTGTTGAGGAAATACGTTGGTTGGAGGCACCCAGCCATAATATCCTAATTAGGTAATAATTAATTGTTTGCTTAAAAATCAAAAGACATAATTGTCAAAATGATACTTCTTGGACTTCTATGCCTTAGTATACTGTATTTCTGCATATATAGTTTTATAACTTAATTGGTGTTTGCCTAAAGTAATTGGATACACTTGACAATTGAAAAACATTGTGTTTTAAATAATTTTAGACAATGAAAGTCCAAGAAAGCTAACTATATTGTCAATAAAACTGTTATGTTTGTTGTATGTTGTATACCTACTATTATAGTGACACACCTCTTTTTGCAGAAATTGTTATATACCACAGTTTTCCTTTCAAATAAAAGAATAAGGTAAAATTTTATTTTACGGACACCACGCCGATTTTCATAAATTTTTGCATACAGGGGTTTTTTGGGGCGCTGATCACGAATCTAAAATTCATTTTTTTCGGCAACCTTTGGTTTTTAAGTTATGAGGCCTCCAAGTGTGAACTAACCTCAAAATTCTCCCTTCTTGAAACTGATTACCAAGAAATGGGAACATACACCTATATATTATACAAATACACTAAAATTTACAATCATTTATTGTCTATTTTAAGTAAAAATTATCTTAAATGAATCCACTTTTCTGTGCATTGTAAGAAGACATATGATGTATAACTGGTTGCCTGATTCATAGTTAAGTTGAAAAGATATAAAAAACTGGATTTATTTGAGGTGTTTTTTACTAAAAGTAAGCAATAAACTTTTGTAAATTTTAGTGTATTCGTTTAATATATAAGTGCCCAATCAGTGTATGTTCCATTTTGATGGTAATCAGTTTCAAGAAGGAGGAATTTTGGAAAATGTCCAATTTGAGGTTAGTCCACTTGGAGGCCTAATAACTCAAAAACCACAGGCTGCCGGAAAAAACTGATTTTAGATTTGTGATCAGCGCCCCAAAAAAAACCCCATATGCAAAAATTCATAAAATTCGGCGTGGTGTCCGTAAAGTAAAATTTTACCAAGAATAAATGTGTATAAAGAAGAAGAAGAAGAAGAATATAACTTTATTTCAGATTCTGTCTACATAATACATATTTACATAGGTATCATAGGAACACAAAATGAAATGACGTCACAAATATTTACATAACTAAGGTAATACAATTACATATTAAAATAATCCTCTAAAGTATATGGTTCTAGATTTAATAATAAATATTTTGTTTTCTTTTTATTAAATTGCTTAAAAGTTTGGATATTTTTGATATTCTGTGGTAGTTTATTAAAAATTCTTATACACATATATGATGGGTTTTTTTCCGTCATACTCAATCTATGAATGGGGTAGTTGATATCTACAGTTCTAGTAGTATACATTGTATTACTGTTATTTACAAGAAACGAATCCTTGTTTTTAAATAAATACAACAAACATTCGTGAAGGTACAATCCATACATAGTTAAAAGCCCTTTTGCCTTGAAAATTCCTCTACAAGTTTCCCGAAATTTCATTTTAAAACTTATTCTTAACACTCTTTTCTGAATTTTAAAAACTGACTCTGCATTAGATCCATTTCCCCAAAAAATGATCCCATATCTAAGTAAGGACTCAAAGTTGGCAAAGTACATGATTTTAAGAAAACTTTCATGAAGATAGTTACTTGTTACTCGGATTGCATAACAGGTTTGGTTTAATTTTTTTGATAGCATTTCAATGTGTGGTGACCATTTCAAGAACTCGTCGATCACAATACCTAAAAACTTTGCTTGACTTACTGTTTCAATGTCATTGTTATTAATAAAAATGTGAGAGGGTTTTTCTTTATTTGTTCTGTTTGTGCTAAACGTTATATTGTTTGTTTTTTTCTTATTTATGACTAGTTTATTTATTTCAAACCATCGTTTTGACTTTAAAAATAATGTATTGGTGATTTCGACCAGTTCTGGAACGTCTTTTTTCCCTATAAGTAAGTATGTGTCATCTGCGAAGCTTGTTATTGCATAATCGTGGTGATCAATTATTGAATTAAGGTCATTAATATAAATTAAAAATAAAATTGGACCTATAATGCTACCTTGCGGTATGCCCACAACGTTAGCTGCCAAATTTGATTTTGAATACTCACTACCCTTATTTATCAGAACTCGTTGGAACCTATTAGTCAGATATGACTCTATCCATTTCAAAGCATTTTCCCGAATCCCATAGCAATGTAGTTTTTCCAGAAGATAATCACGATTAAGACAATCATATGCCTTGGATAAGTCAACAAACAAGCCAGTTGCAAGTTTGTTATCTTCTAAAAATTTAAGTATTGTCTGCGTGAACTGAAAATTGCAGATTGAGTAGATCTGTTATCTAGATATGCATGTTGAGTATTGGTAAAAGCTGACATTCCTTAAAGAAAGATATTATTCTATTACACATTGCCAGTTCAAAGAGCTTTGAGAAACTGTTTAGTAAACTTATGGGTCTATAATTCTCATAAAGTTCTGGATCACCACTTTTAAAAATAGGTTTAATTAAAGATGTTTTTAATTGTTCGGGAAAAATTCCGAACTTGAATGAGTTATTTAATATCGCATAGCGGCTTACGAAATTAAAAGCCGCAACATCGCCAACCATACGATCTGTATTTACACAGACAGTAGGCAAGCATTACTAGCCCTGAAAAGACCACGAATTACTTCGGGACTAGTACTAGAATGTCATCAAGCCCTGACTAACATCTCTCTAAATAATGTGGTCATCCTAAACTGGATCAAGGGACATGACATATCTAAAGGTAATCATACCGCTGACTCGCTGACCAGGCGGCTGCGGACGGAAACTAGTTGGTCCCGTCCCCACCACTGGACTGACAACAGCAGCGATTAAAGACATCATTAAAGAATACTCCCATCGACTGTTTAAAGGGAAATGGGATGATACTACAAACTGCAATTTTGCAAAAATAATGCTAAGCTACCCAGATAAGTCAATAGCGAAAAACCTTATGATGTCCAGAAGGAACCTCCGAACACTAACGGGCGTTCTAACTGGCCACTGCGGGCTCGAGGACACCTATTTAAAATGGGTCTAACGAACACGGGATTATGTAGAGGCTGTGAACAGGAGGATGAGACCGCGAACACATTCTTTGCGACTGTCCCGCCCTCACATTCGAACGGAACTCCATGCTGGGCACGAATTGGCCATTACTGGCGAAATTAGGGAGATTCCACATAAAGATGTCGTTAACTATTTTAAATCAATAGGTTGGACGACGCAGTGAATCTCCCGCCTGTACAAGAGGAAGTACAAAGGACCTACTGAGTCTAGGTGCAGTGGTATATTACCACCCTCTGAACATTCAGATCAGATCAGATCAGAGTTATTTAATATGTAACATAAGACTATTTATTTTTATGATACTAAGTTTTACTATGCTGGTGGGAATTTCATCTTCTCCACTGCTAAATTTATCTTTTAGTTTTTGGGAAATTTCAGTTAGTTCCTCTGGGGAGAACAGTTTTACAAAGAATGATCTATTATTTTCTTTAATGTTACTTTGAAATGGATACTGTTTAATATTTTTTGTTAGGTTTGGTATTATATCAATTAAATAGTTATTGTAATTTTCAGCTATTTCTTTTGGGTTTCCTCTAATTAAAGTATATCAAGAAATCAAAAAAGGACTTATCTCGACTTACCTTGTGGAGGTGGTGCATAGGCTGGTGGTGGAGCTGCATACCACTGTGGCTGAGGAGGTTCATATGGTGGTGGTTCATTCATACCTCCTCTAGTAGCTAAAAAAATATAGAAACATTGACTATATCTATTAAAAATGTTATATCTTATATCTAATGCTGCCCACTTAAATTGTAGCAGATATAACAGAATTTTTGTATTTTTTAAATTTACTTTACTTACTATTTCCAGAAATATCCTCATTAAGGGCTGTAAAATAACAGGATTATCATTTTTGTCAAAGAAATATTCAGAGTGAATATGTAAATAATGCTTTGAAAAATATGAAAATACTTTAGTGTCATAAAAGTATAAATCATTTAAAAAATTTTAAAGTGATTTTAAAAAATTGCCATATTTCGGTACGGATATTTTCCAGACCCCTTGTATATGTTACTTTCAGCTTGCTAAAATTATGCAATGGGTACTTTTACTTATTGTAAAGATAACCTGGTATTACTTAAATCTTTTATATGGTCTGAATCATCAACCAGAACAATATCTTTAAAAAAACTTTATTCTACTATACTTTAACTAGCAAAAACCAAATCTTACCATAATGTGCTGCCCTTAATAATGCCTGCCCAAACTCAATAGCCCCACCATGCTTAAAAGTCATCTTGAATTTTGCTTCTCCTACCCAATTACCATTAGGCTGGGCTCTTACTTTCCCCTTTATGTAATTAGCACCAAAAACTGGTTGTTCTACTTCCACCTAACCACAAATTTGTTTTAGTAAATAAAATGATTTTCTTCTTTAAGTAATTGATAACTAATCAAACCTACCTCACTAAGTGTAACAAAGGGAAAACTAAAGCTTTGCATTTCATCTGAATTAGAGTTGTTGTTGAATATGACCCGGTGGGTCGTAAGGAATATTCGTCCATTTTTCTTGCTTCTGAAAGCACTAGCCTCTTGGCCTGACCATTCGATGTTTACATTGTCGCAAAACAGCAAAATTCTAGAAAAATAAGTTAAGATTATTGTAAATAAATGATTATAATATATCAAATAATCTAATCACTAATAATAGACTTGGGAAATAATGTGTGTGTATTTAATAATTCACTTACTGTTCACCAGAATGTATTAGCACCCCGTTGTTTATATGTGCCGTATTTAACGACATTTTTTTCAAATAATTGGAATATTTTTCACTACGCAAATAATTTAATTTTCTAGAATATGAAGAAACGATTAAAATTGAATGATGTAGGTTGTATATATTCAAAACGTCAGTGTCAGTGCCAGTGACGTCAGCTGTCCCATGATTCATCAATTTCTTCGTGGTGCCACCTTTTGGCTCGATTTTTAAAGCGTTTTACTTTAAGCGTATACCTTCTAGAGGAAGCCTTGTCGCTCCACCGTGCAAAGTGTTGTTGTTGTTTCTTTGTTTATGGCCCAGGTCCCCAAGGGTCCAATTGCCAGTACGTCCCTCTCTCTGAGGGGGTTGTATTCTGTGTGGGAGTCTCCAGTAAATCGGGCCTGTGCCCCTGGTGGCTCCCGAACTTTTCACTTTTTTCGTTATGTACTAGTATTATTCTTCATTACATTTTCTTTCTTTTCTTACTTTTTTTTTCTAATGAGGAGGTTCGTTAGTATATAGACTCTTACAACAAAGGTTGACGACACAGGTAGGTTTCTACAGGATTGGCGGGTTGATGGTGATTAAAAAGTCATATATTATCTAAAAAGAGTAGTTATTAGTTTCATTTTGTTATCTTTATTTTTTATAGTTTAAGTTTGTTATAATTAATAAATTTTTCAATTATACTTAACGATCTTTTATTGATGTTTGATAATACGGTTGTCCAGTTTAGGGGGAGACTTGGGTTAACTTTCCCAAGTTCTGTATACATACAAAAAAGGGGGATTCTGTTCAAAGGGCATTCCAGAAAGATGTGTTCCAGGTCTTCAACCTGTCCACATTCACATAGAGGACTATCTTTAATATTGATTTTATGTAAGTGATAACCCGACAAACAATGACCCGTTCGCATCCTTATTATTGTTGTTAAGATTTTACGGTTTTTAAACTCTATTTTATCAAACCATCTCCTTGAAGGAAATTCATTTACTATATTACTATATTTGTTACCCTTAGTTTTAAGTGAATTCTTCCACCATTCATTGTCCGTGCAAAGTGTATAAAAGGGAAAGAAGAATGGCAGTATAACTCTTTCCCTTTCGGTCCACATGTCTGATTGGTAGGCAGAGTACATCCTCTAACCGCCGACCAATCAGGTCCATGAAGCAAAGAGAAAGGGTAATATTGCTATTCTTTCTCTTGCACACTTGCAAAGCTGCCTCTAGAAGGTATATGCTAATCTATGTACATTTTTAGGTCCTTGAAACGAACGCAAGTCAACTGGACTAAACTATTTTAACTGGCCATTTATTTTTTAATACGCGGTAAGATCACTCGCGTCTAGAGACACTCCGGATAATTAGGACTGGCAAGCTTCTTGACCGTGTTATAACCTAAAAAATTAAATTTTAATGTGTAAAGTAATAATTTCAGGTCTCTTCTAATACGTCCCCGCATTTTACGTCTGAAATAATTTAATTAGAGAAAATAATACTTTGCTAACCAGAACTAACCATAACCGACTAGAACTTAGGGCTTTTGAATTTGTTTAAATTATCCCTACATAGAAGTTATTAACATAATTTTTATAATTTTTAATCTGGTAGAAGCTACAATTTTTTTTAAAAGGGTAATTATATATTCCCCGGTTTTTTTCTAATACGTTGTTAAAAAATTTTATGTAGGGATAATTTAGACGAATTCAAAAGCCCCAAGTTCTAGTCGGTCATGGTTAATTCTGGTTAGCAAAGCGGCTTTTTACTTTCCCCAATTATATTTTAGACGTGAAAATGCGGGGATGTATTAAAAAAGATCCCAAATTATTGCATTAAAATGTAATTTTTTAGCCGAGTCCCTGCATAATAAAGCATGTTTCATGTTTCAACACTGTCAAGAAGCTCGCTAGTCATAATTATCCGGGGTGTCTCTAGACGCGAGTGGTAAGGTGGTAAGATCGATTAATAATATCTTCGCGTATATACCTTCCAAAGGCAGTTTTACCACTTGGCAGTGCGAACAAATGTGCGAGAGAGAAAAAATATTAAGAGTATAACCTTTTTCTTTCGCGCTGCAAGTACACATCGAAGCCACAGTTTCGTTATGGTTATGACGGCGGTTCGCACTACTAACTCTTAAAAGTTTACAATAACTAAGTAGCACTTAGTATTAAGGTTGGCCTTAACGATTAATAGCATTGCACAATTTTTATGGCCGGTTGCACCAACACTTTTTGCGACACTTAAGTTGTTCTTAAGCATTAACTGCCCCTTAAGTTTTAAATGTTTCTTGCACCAGCTGAAATTGGTCCTTAATGGACCCTTAACTTTAAGTGTAGGATTTTCTGTACTAATGATCCCTTAAGTAATTTGAAGTTGACATTTGACAAATATTTTGTTTATTGTTAATTTATTTTTCGTTTGTAGTTTCAAATAATTAATTTGATAAAAATAAATTATGTAAAAACGAAGTTTTTAAACAATGGTGTTTTGGATTGTGATATTTTAAATGCGATGTTAATTAGATTTCCAAAGAAAAATGTAGAAGCAGTGAATTTTTCTTACTTATGGCATTTTCAGGTTTATTTACCTTTTTTATTCTTTTGGACATTGCTCTGTTATTTTTAAAAGGAACCGTTTTGACGAGATGGATAATCTTACATTTTTCAAAAGGTTCAAATTAACGAAGCCAACAGTGCTCAGCTACTTGAGCAAATCGAAGATGAGCTTAGTTTTAACATGACAAGTTTGTATTAGCTTTTAAATTTTAAGTATTTACTTGTAAACTAGGAACATTTAAATTTGTTCACATAAAATAATAAGTTTTTTTTTTAATTATGTATTTGTGTTTATATTTCATATTGACAATAATTGTTCCCTTTCCATGGCCGTAAAGAAAGGCGCCCTTGATCTTTTTTTCCCATACAAACTAATAACTGATTTTGTATTATATAAAATGAAAAAAAAGTTTTAATTATTTACAAAGATTCAAGTCAGATTACTGCTATCATTCAATGACACACAAGCTAGAAAAGGAAAGATCTAATATCAGGTAATTCTGATTATTCGCGTAGTAAAGGCCAACAACAAAAAAGAAGAACGATGCAACGTTGCCATCTTTCTAAGTACTCTTAGTTAAGTTGCAATAAAAATATAATGGTGAAAGCGAAAACAATTTAAGTTACCCTTAATTTTAAGAGCTTCTTAATAAAGGTCTACTTAAGATGCTTTTGGTGCAACCGGCCATTACTTATTATTTTTTTAGTTAAGTATTAAAAATGCTTGGCAACATTGTAGAAATTGTCCAGTTTTGATGTTTGGTAACTAGAGCCGCATTATTAGTAAAGAAAAAGAAGACAATTAGACAGAAAATTAAATTTTTGTTTCCCAAAAAGTTCAAACTCGTTTCTTCAAATCATTTTTTAACAAAAATGCGGTTTTTATTTGTGTAATTGTTAATTATTTGTTGTTCGCATTCATAATGAGTAGCAGTAACCGAGAAAAAGAAAATAGAAAAAGGACTCCAAACTTATCAGTTGGGGAAAAAACTCTTTTATTAAATATAATCCGCGATTATAAGCACATAATAGAAAAGACTCCGCTTCAATATGACAAAAATAAAATAACAAAAAAATATACATGTTGTTTCTTTAACGTTGCAAAAATGTTTACAGGCGGACTTTTGGATAAAAATATGAAAAAAAGGCCTAAACTTCTTAACTTTGGATCTATGGGGCTATAAATTATTAAGAAAAAGAAATTAGATTATTTTATTTTATAAATGTGAATAAAATAAATAAAGACAAAAAGTTTGTGATAGTTGTTGATTTTTTCCAAGGCTTTCTTTCAACAAAATTTATAAATCTGCAACACTGATAAAGGGTTAACATTTGCAACCATAATGGTTTTTCCATTCTATTATTGTATTGAATGCTTCGTATTATCGACATGTATTTGATTTGTTTACTCAAAAACGGAAAATTAACAAACAAAATGCACTGGACAAAAAACTTTCTATCTAAGTAAAGTTTACAGAATGCATTTTTTCAATTGCAGATTTCCAACATAAAAAGATAGGGTCATTATTTAAAATATTCATTTTAAATTAAATTTGAAAATTCGCAAACACAACACAAATAATTTAACGCTTTTACCACCAAAACAATAAAACTTTCTATTTTTAAGGTTATAAGATTACAAAAGTATTACTTAAGCCAAAGAAATCTTCGGCTTAACTTACTTTTAGTTTTAAGTGACAGTTAACCATTAAGTGTCTGTTGTGCAAACGAAATCTTACACTTAAGTATTACTTAAAGTTACTGTTGGCCTAAGTATCACTGGTGCAGACCGCTGTGCCTCATATTTATGATTGCATGGGATTTACTTAAAACAAAAATAATACTACTACGATCCGTAGTAGTATTATCTTTGCTTAAAACCATAAATTAACACCGAATTATTTTTTCTTTCCATTTTATTTAAAAGATTCGTATATCCACCGTAAAATAGAACAAAATGAAAAAAAAGTTAATATCTTTATTTTTTGATTTTTTATGGTCAAAAATGGATGGAGCCCCACTAATGCACAATTAATTACCAAAACTTTTTCCCGGGTAATATTTTAAGACAAAAAACGAAATAAGAATTACATTGTAAGTTATGTATATATTTATAACATTGTTAAATACAATACTTTAAAATAACAAATACATTAACAATAATGGAGTATTTCTTACAAAAACATGTTTTAGGAATAAATAAATTTATCCGTTTTCCCATTTCCAGAGATTAATTCCCGAAATTTCTATTACAAAGTCGACATCAAAATATGTCAATAGTTTTATTGGATATAAATGTTGAACGAAACGTTTTTCTGGGTATTTTTCTGCACAAATAATAAAAAAATAGCTTAAAACAGAAAATATGCCTCATAACAAATATTGACTTTTATATAAAACGATTGTATTTGTAAAAAAAATGCTTAAAATAATATGCAAATACCCAGTATATGAATCTATAGTTAACTTCTTGCAAAAATATTTTTTTCTAGAACAATATATTTTATACATATATATAACATCAACAGGACAATTTAATACCTAATTTATACAAATCATGTGAAATAAAGAGTACAAAAATTGTAAAAGTGGATGTTATCTTTACAATCACATATCACAACCAAAATAATTAAAATAAGGTATATCTAATTGTAAGTAAAATATTTTGATATATACAGGGTGTACCTTAATAATATGAACATTTTAGGGTGTGATTTTTAGAGGAAAATTATACAGGGTGTATTTTTGTAACGGTACATTTTTGGTTCCATATGTTGTATCGCATCCTTAAATATTCTTATATCAATAAGAAACATCCTGTATAGGTGTGATTGCCCTTTTATATTTTAGTGATTCTTAAAACTCTTGTTAAATTACTTTAAATCAAAATAATCAAATAACAAACATGTACTTAAGTACACAAAATAATACAGTAACAGTTTTTAACCATTGCATACAAAATACGTCAATTTTAAATATACATAATCCTATCTCGATCTATTTTTTTTAACCGGAATTCACAATATCAGAAAATTTAAATTATATAAATAAATATCTTCATGTAAATATATAAGTACCTAAATTAAAATAAATCAATAAACTATATCAACAAAACAAAATACTGATGCGAAACGAGTTAACTAACAAAAAGTATAAAAATTAGAAAAAATAAAAAAACTAATACTTGAAAACTTACAAACAAAAAAAAAAACAACCTAAATAAAAAATACAAAGAGCTTTGAAGCAAATAATATCAACAGTTATTTTAAAAACTTGTGTATATTTGAACATATAAATTTATTGTACTCTTCTACAGTAATATCCAAGTTCCTTGCATTTCTGGCATAGATGCTGAGGATGAACTTTGGACTGATCAGAAACGTCTAGACCGTCTGGCTTTTCTAGAGGTCTCTGAAAAAAAGTATTTTTATAAAAAAATACTATAAAACTTGCCTCTTTGCTCCTAGGAATATACACTCTTTTAAGTAAATAAAAAAAATCAAATGCTTAACTATTTTTGAAAAATAGTGTTAGTTTTTAGGTTATAACGCACCACTCGGACCTAACCTCAAAACTGCACAAATTTTTACATTTTTAGTCGTTATTTTTTACAAGAAACAGCACCAAAGAAAAAATCTTTTTACTTTTAAAAAGTCAAAAAAATTATATAGGGATTTTTAAGCAGTGGTACAACTAGGGAAACAATTAAACCGCAATTTGAAACTCTGAGTCGTATTTGAACACCCCTCGTAGCTTTCGAGATTTACCTGTTTATGTGGATAAACGTTAATATGGCACTTTATGCATTCCTGGCCCATATTAGACCACGAATTTCCAGACATCCATTTCCTCTTGCATTTGGGACATTTGTATTCTCCAAAACATCGTTTCCTTCCTTGATAAGGGGTTTTTCCCTCACCCTTAGGGCGAGCCTAAAAAATTAAATAAAATGTTTATTAATTTCTGGACAAAATGTAATACATTATTGAAATAATAAGGGGACCAGCTGCTGTGAGGATTGTTTCTTTAATAGGTTTTGTTTTAGCAATCCTTCCTGTTCTGTGTACTCGCCTCTAGTGACACCCCCGCCGACGAGCTTCTTGACAGTGTTGACACATGAAACATACTTTATTATGCAGGGGCTCGGCTAAAAATTACATTTTAATGTAACAATTTAGGGTCTGTTTTAATACGTCGTCGCTTTTTTACGTCTGAAATATAATTGGGGAAAAAATGGCTTTGCTAACCACAACACCGACCGACTAGAACTTAGGGCTTTTGAATTTATCTAAATTATTTGTAGAAGGTATAAACAAAATTTAAACAACGCATTAGAAAAAATATGGAAAACATATAATTACACTTTTTAAAAATTTTATAACTTCCACCATAACAAAAATTATAAAAAATTTGTTAATAACTTCTATGTAGGGATAATTTAGACTTCGGGCTAAGTTCATCGTCTGGTCTGACTGCGGTTTATTTGCCAAAATATTAGACGTAAAACAGTGACGTATTAAAGACCATGATTTCTTTTACATTAAATGCATTATTTAGAAAAAGCCTCCTTTAAATAACGCGCCGAGTCTGTATAATACAGCATGTTTCATGTGTCAACACTGTCAAGAAGCTCGCGAGCCGGAGTATCTCTAGACTCTAGACGCGAGTGTAAAAGTACCGGAGTACCGGATAGCCTAAATACTAGTAAATACACAAATGTAGACCTGAATTTGACGTCGCTAGAAATAAGTAGGGATGAGCGATATATCACTATCGGTGATTTAATCACCGTTATTGAAAAATCGCTGATAGCAAACGTTGAAAAAAATCGCAAATAACGGCGATTGACAGAAAGAGCGATTTTTTAAAACATGCGAAATCGCGTCAACTAACATGCAACACAGCTAATCGCGAGCGAAATGCAACGTATTTCACTGACCTATGAAGCAGAATTACAGTTTTCTATAATATTGTACATAGTTATTCCATATTGAACAAAAAGACGGTGTATTTAAAGGAGTAAGTATTTTACTTTGCTTTTGCATAAAAAAACTAACTTTCTTAGCAGCTCGAGTATACTTTATAATCAGTATAATAGGAGGCAGGCAAGTGAAATTAATATGCCATAGCAAAATGAATCACTCGAGAATGCTAAAGCCGCAAATAATGAAAACACCAGTTTGACGTAGTGCGAAAAGTCGCGATCGCGATAACGCTTTTAAATCGCCGTTATGCAAATATCGCTATTTAGCTCATGCCTAGAAATAAGTAGTATTTTCTTTCATGATTTATTTAAGGTCTTCAGAGGTAGCGTCAGACATTTGACGTAAGGGGGTTGCGATCCCCTTACGCCAAGCGGAGTATAATCTTGACAATCATATCCAGAATTCATCATTCGCTACAGTGGATCAGTTAAGACCCTACTGAAGACAAATTAAAGTTTATAATTTAAAGTATTTGATTTTATAACAGTGTTTTGTGCGGGCTAGTTCTAGATTTAAGCGCTACCTTGTGAGAGTAGTTTTAAGATAATACTTCTCACTTTTTAGAATCCTTCAATGAACTTCTGACTTGTAGTTTTCTTTAAATCCGTCTCAAAGCGACATCTTTTCAAAAAGGAGATACAGTATTACACAAAGAGATGGCGCTTGAGACGAGCAACTAGCAGTAGGCAACTTCCAATACCTATTTGAGTACAGGTAAATTGGACCAAATTTAAAAACACAAAACGAGTTAATTTTTGTATGAATGTTTACAGAGATTTTTAAAAATTTCGTTTTTTCTCTTTTGTCCCAGTTATCCTAAAAAATTAGTAATGCAATATGGTTACAAAGGAACCTATATTTTTAGTTCAGTTCCGTTGGTAAGTTGTTGTTAGCGCTCTAGCTCAAAAACGGCTTTACCGAGAAAATATAATTTTGAAAACCATTTTGGATTGTTCTAACCTCAAAAAATAATTTTTATTTAACAGTCCATGTATAGGGTTCGCACCTTGAAAAAAATTAACTTGAATTTTGGACATTATAACTTCCGTGTAGCTTTTCCGAAGAAGATAATATTTTGCATATAGATTGGATTTATTTCAACCCTGAAACCTAATATTTCCTATACTTTTTATACACTAAGCAAGCATTTGATCAAATTCATTCTGATAAATTATTGGCCGAGTGATGATCGCGTTGTTAAATTTAGCAATGGACTTAGCAATTGTTAAAAGTTAACAACGGTTTAGAATGTTTAACAAAACGTCATTGTCAGTGTTATTCAATGATTTTAGTAGGCAACCTGTCAAAATCTGACATTTTGTTAAACATGTATGTCTTTCAAATGATTGTACTGGTAAAAGGAAATATATTATAATTATTTAAACAGGCTCCTCGACTGTAATGGGTTAATGGCAAAAAAAGTTATAAGTATATATAAAAAGTTTTCCCTTTTTTAATATAAAAATAAGGTATGTACACTTTGAGCATATACCTACTAGAGGCAACCGTGCGAGAGAGAGAAAGAAAAATCGCTGACTAACCTCTACCTATCTCGCTCCAAGTCTCAAGGTTACTTAAGGTCAATAGCATCTGGTATATATTTGGTATGAGTCCCATGTCTCACTTTTTAGATAAAAAAATGAAAATCCTAACTATACCAGTGCTTAAGCAATTAAAAAAAAACTTAAATAAAAAAAAATGTCAGTGAGGGTCCAGAAATCGACCAAGAAGATTCTAGTATCAGTTTTTTGTGATGTTAATAAAACTTTCCTCGTGGATTACCGCCAAAGTGGTATAATAATAAACTCAGATTATTATGTTACCTTTTAGACTGACTATACGTAAAAATTAAGAAAAAAATCTGATTTACAGAAAAAAATTTAATCAAGACAACAAGCTTTCACACAGCTTGAAAAACATCAGGAAAATCAGTGAATTAAAATACAAATTGATACAATATCCACCTTTTTCGCCAGATTTAGTTCCTTGTAACTTCTGTTTGTTTATATACCTAAAAAATTCATGCGTGGGACACGATTTTCATCCCAGGGATGGAACAATAATTGTATTGGGTGGCAGGGAGATTATATTAAATAATAAAATGTATTTTTTAAACAATAATTTCGTGTTTTTCTTAGCGAACGACAAAACCTCTTCAACAACTTAGTATTTTGTTTGGAAATTATACAGGGTGTCCGGAAACAACATCAGAAAACTTAAGGTAGTGATTCTACATTTAAAAAAATGCTAGTCGAAATCTCCAACATTACCTAGATACAGGAATGTACAAAATCATTTTTTCTTTAATTTTTTTGGCATATTTATTTTATTCTTTAACCGATTAAATCAAGGGCGGATTCAGAAAATCCTTACGGGCGGGGCGGTCTTAGGTAGAATAACCGGGGGGTTTGAGGGGTATTTGTATTGGGGTATTTTTTTTTGTTTCGTACACTGGCGTTTAGTACACTTCGCCTAAAATATTCTCGATTTGTACAATTTTATGCTTTTTTTTTGTACACCGACCATTGTGACGACCCAAATATCCAGTCAAATAAATTAGTCTGGTCGAGAAGTGTGTTTCCTCCGAAAAATAGTTGATTGATTGATTGATTGATAAAGTAAATACACAAGTTGAGGTTTTGTCCGCCTCGACACTGCAGCCTACAGGGCTTGTTGTATCTCTTGTGTATTTGTTTCAGTTAAAAAGGTTTGACACCTTAGACAGGTGCAGTAGCCCTTTTACTGTTCTTTTCTGGTCTCCAGCCTCCTGGTGGTTAGTGTCCACCATGAGGTTTTGATTTGTTCTCCAGTATGTAAGTGCAGGGCACTCACATATGATGTGAGAGGCTGTCTCTTCCTCTTCGTCACATAGTCTGCAAATGGGTTCTTCTCTATAGATGCCCATAGTGTGCATATGTTTTCTTAGGGTGCAGTGTCCGGTTATTAATCCTGTCACTATTCTAAAAAATAGTTAGAAGGCTTCTGAAAATACGTGCGATAGTTCATACGACGCGAAATGCAAATCTGAGAAAGGCGTTTTGAATATTTTTTCTGCCAATAAAAATTGCAATTGGTATTAAGAAAAAACGAAATAAAAAAAGACATTTAAATTTTTAATCATAACGCAAAAACCATAAGAGATGGCGAAAATTGCAAAAAACACTCTTAAAGAGGAGGAAATTTTAAATAAAAAGGTCCCATCTCCCGGAGTTCTGTCTCCATTATTTATAATTTTAATTTAAAGCTAAAATGGGCCTCCGTGTGATATTTTTAGTTGCGCGCTCGACGTTAAAACCGAGTACGTCACACTAAATATTTTTTTAAAGTATTAAAAATTTGTTGAAAATATTTTAAAAAGTATGGTTTATTCGAAACACTTTAGAGAATTTATTCCCGTAGAAAATTTAATTTAAAGTGTATTTTTCAATAAGCTAGACAACTGTTAATTAACAAAATTGTTTCGAACTTTCGTCTTCATTGTACATTAAAAAAATGCTTAAATAATTTTCTTATAAATTTTTCGTCTCGTGAAGCTCTTTTTTATACATACCTAAATGCTTTGTTTATAATAACTTTATAACTTTGACAATATTACTCTGATTTGTCATTTTTTGTCAAAGTTATAAAATTATTATAAACAAAGGATTAAAAATGTTTAAACTTTTATGGCGTTATCTTGTTAAGTATGTATATAAAGCGGGCTTCACGAAGCAAAAAATTTAAACGACAATTATTTAAGCATTTTTTTAAATGTACAATGAGGACAAAAGTTCGAAACAGTTTTCTTAATTAACAATTGTCTAACTGGTTGACAAACTAACTTTAAGTTAAATTTTCAACCGTATTAAATTCTTTGAAGTATTCTTAATAAACCATAATTTTTTAAAATGTTTCAATTAATATTTATTACTCTATAAAAAAATATTTTGTGTTACGTACTCGGTTTTGACGCCGAGCTCGCATCCGAAAATGCGCACGGAGGCCCATTTTTAGCATTAAATTAAAATTATAAATAATGGACATAGAACTCCGGGATTTTGGACTTTTATATCCTCCCCTTCAAGAATCTTTTTTGAAATTTCCGCTATCTCTTATGGTTTTTGAGTTATCATCAAAAATCGAAAGGGCTTTTTTTATTTCGTTTTTTGTTAATAACAATTGCAATTTTTATTGGCAGAAAAAAACCTCAAAATGCCTTTCTCAGATTTGGATTCTGTGTCGAATGAACTATTGCTCATATAAACACACTTCTTGACTAGACTAATTTATTTGACTGGTTATTTGGGTCTTCACAATGGGCGGTGTAGGTACGAAACGAAAAGCATACAATTGATTAAATAATTCAATGTACGAAACAAGAATCTTTTAGGTAAATTTTTGAAGTGTACGAAACGCGAGTACGAAACAAGAATAAATATGTATTGGAATACCCCTCAACGAAGAAGTTCGGGGGGCCCCCCGTCCAGATTAGCGACCCGTCTGGCTCCACTTGTAAATTGTAAATTACGGTAGGTATACGTATTTTAGCGACCATATTTTTTTACAAATAATGTGCAATATGCAACATAAAAAGTGTAATTAATAACTTAGTACCGTAATAACAGTTACGTTCTTCCATTTTTAACTCGTTTGTTTTATTTTTTCCCTTTTTTGGCTGACGGGGGGGGCGATCGCCCCATTCGCCCCTCTATGAATCGGCCATTAGATTAAATTGATATTTGATATAACAACAAACCCTTGATAATGTTAATTTCAAGCAAGGCGACTTGATTGCGGGTAAAGTTAAATTACGTATGTAACTGATTTCAAACGCATAAAAACTTTGAAGTCGATTTTCTAGCTAAACGATAAGGATTTTCGACATTAATCAGGAGAACATTATTTTTAAAGTTTATAATTACTTCTAACATGTTATACTCTGAGGTTTATCTGTTAAAATACAAAAGTTATAAAGAAAATTAATGTTATGTTTCAGGTAAAGTGCCCTCTAGCGGAATAAAAAATAACCAATTTGTTCCTAGAATTGTAAAGTTAACCAAATTTGTTTCTTATACCAAATATCAACTTAATCGGTTAAAGAATAAAATAAATATGCCAAAAAAAATTAAACAAAAAATGATATTTTACATCCCTGTATTTTGGTAATGGTGAAGATTTCGACATTTTCTCACATAACTTACTAGCATTTTTTTTCAATGTAGAATCACTATCTTAAGTTTCCTGGTGGTGTTTCCAAACACCCTCTATATTCATTCCAAAATTTACTCATCCACCATATCTTTTTCACAAAACTATCCTAATTTATATTTTAGGAAGATGTTTAGTTTTTATTTTACTGGTAATTGTCTTTTTTAAATATCGCGAACTATGTCCATTAAATCTGATTTATTACAAAGATAGTATTTGGGTGTTCTTTTCAGTCTATTTATTTTTATTTCATTTTTATTGCCTTTATATTCGATTATTTATATCGCAACAATTGCGATAAGAATTAAAAAATGATAACAAATTCACTGCATAATCGAAATTTTATCTAAAGTACTTGTTTCTTGGCGTTCTTATATTGTTAATAACATAGTTTATCCTTCTCTGATTATATACTAATATCGCTTATGAAAGAACAAGGGTTATTATGTTAATTTTATTCTTGTAGCTTTATAATGTTTGCAGAATTTAAATAGGTATAAATGAAAACAATAAATTCTCATATTGTTTTGTCTAGCTAGGCAAAAGTGTTTTATTAAAGTTTATGATAAGACTCATTGCAAACATATCGTATATTTGCTTTAAACTTTATAACTATTACTGACTAAATTACTTTTCCTAAAGATGATTAAATTACCACATTATTAAAAATTGATTACCAAGCACAAAGGGTGAAAGCCAAAGACAGAATCTTCTTTTCTGTGCCGTAATAATACTAATGATAAATTTGACTCGTCGACTTTTAACAACTTTAGAGTACTAATTAAAAAACAGTGGTTACAATCCAGGAAAATACACGGAAGAAGATGGATCACTCCAAAAACTTTTGGTAATTATTTACAAGTGGGACCTAAACCCTATTTTTGGCCATATCTAGGTGAAAATTATTTTTTTATTTTTTTTATTCTGCTTGTTTTTATGGCGCATTTATGATAAAAAATGTCGTGAAAGGAAGAAATAAAGATTTAGATACCATTTTTGCCTTTAAAAGTTTAAAAAAATTGGTTTTCATGTTTTTGGATAAAATTTCTATTTTATCTTTTTTGATGTTTTTGATATTTTTTTTTGAAAAATACATAAAAAAACGAACAATTAAAAAAAATTGATTAAAAAAGTTACTTAGTTTTTCAACTAAAAGATTAACTTTGAAATTTTAAAAAAAATTGTAGAAAATTGAAAAAAACTTATTTTGACATAATTTTTTTTAATTCTTTATTTTAAAACGTAGATTGCGAAAAAAAAAAAAGTAAGCTTGAAACAATGAGAATAAAAGTTATTTAAGATTATTTGCAAAAATAACGATTTTTTGAACTTTCAAAGTTATTCAATTTTTTTTGATATTTTGCTATCCTCCATAAATCCGCCGTAAAAACAAAAAAATAAAAATAAACTATGATGATCCATCAATTCATCTATTTTTTATAGCCAAAAATAGGGTTGACCCCAATTGTAAATAATTACCTAACTTTTTAAAGTCAATGAAAAAATTTTGAATTAAATCAGAAACTAGAAAAAGGTATCTATAAGTACCTATTATGCCAAAATACAAAAGGTCAATATTTTGTTAAAGTCTAGCGCATATTACTACTTTTAATAAAATTGGAAAAAATCAAAAATATATTTAAATTAATTCTGCTGTTACTAAAAATAAATGCGGAATTCTTTTTCCTGAAACAAAGCAAAAAAAATGTGAAGCTTTCATAAACAAAGTAAGATTTTACGAAAAAAAATGTACAAGGTGGTTATTTTACAGTTTATCTTTTAAATACATGGAAAGCCACAAAATACGTGAATATGGCGCTGCCCTTATCCGATATGTATATCTCACCAAAAAACTTGTTAAATAAGGGCCAAGTTTCTATCCAAAAATTCCGGCCTCTCAAAAATTAAATGTCGTGTTCTGTCAGAACAGATGTACTTTAAAAAAATAAATAAATATGTCATAATTTATTTATTACACAGTCAAACCTCGGCAACAAAATTTGGTAATGGTTTACAAGTGGGGTGAACCCTATTTTTGGCCATAAAAAATAGATAATTGATGGATCATCATTTTTTTTTTAATTCTTTGTTTTTACGGCGGATTTATGGTGATGATAGCGAAAGTATTAAAAAAAACATATTTCAATTAAAAAATCAACTTTGAAAGTTCAAAAAGTCATTATTTTTGCAAATAATCTTAAATAACTTTTGTTCTCATTGTCTTCAAGCCTATTGTTATTTTTTTTTCGCATCGTTTTTTATGTATTTTTTAAAAAATACTTATTAAAAGCATAAAAAAAAGATAAAAAAGATATTTTATCCAAAAACCTGAAATCCAATATTTTTGCCGTCATCTAGTCGCAGACCGATTTTTTAAAATTTCAAATTTGATTTTTTAGTTGAAAAACTAACTTTTTTAATATTTTTTTTCAAATTGTTCGTTTTTTATGTATTTTTCAAAAAAATTATCAAAAACATAAAAAAAGAAAAAATAGAAATTTTATCCAAAAAAATGAAAACCAATATTTTTTTCAACTTTTAAAGGTAAAAAAGCTATCGAAATCTTTTTTTTTTCATGCACGACATTTTATCATAAATGCGCCGTAAAAACAAACAGAAAAAAAATTAAAAATGTTAATTTTTCACCTAGATATGGCCAAAAATAGGGTTGACCCCAGGGGTGGATTTACGCAAAGGATGAGTAGGCTGAAGCCTGGGGCAAATATTATGGGCGGCAAATTTACGATTAATTTATAAAAAAAATGTAATTGTAAATTTTAAAGATATAATTAATAGTTTTGCAGAAAAAAGGTTCGAAGAAAAATGTTAGTATAGGGTTTTGTCTATAATTAAATAATACGTAGTTCAAAAAAAGACTTATTTGTTTTACATTTTAATTTATATTTTGCTTTTATATTATAAAATTTGTTTGTTTTAAATAATTTTTAATTAATTTTCTGTATGATTTACTTTTGTTAAATTTGTTTATTACATTTTTATAAGAATTATTAGTTAATTGTTTTACATTGCTATTAGGGCGGCAAAAATATATTAGCCTACGGGCGGCAACAAGTTAAATCCGGCCCTGGTTGACCCCTTGTAATAATTACCCAAAATTTTTGTGTTTCCTTTCTTCAAAGCAGAAAAGCTCCGTTAATTAAAATTCAAAACCTCCATAACTTAAACAAATATTTTTATCATTGGCCCTTGATAACTTAAAGTGATTAGTGACTTATTTAGTGATGAGCAAAGCAAGACCAAGACCAAGACCGGGCTAGTCTTGGTCTTGGTCTTGCAAGCCTGGTCTTGGTCTTGGTCTTGGTCTTGCAAGCCAAAAGAAGGTCTGGGTCTTGGTCTTGCACCACGCGGTATTGGTCTTGGTCTTGCTGCAAGAGTCTTGTTGGTCTTGCTTTTTTTAGTAGAAATAATTTAAACTAAGCAATCTTAAATAAAATATATGTTTTTTAATACTTACAAATAAATAAAGATGAAGACTATATTTTTTGCTTTAAAATTTTTAAATATACCAATTTTAACCTTACATGTACATTTAAATTATTTGATTTAAAAGCATATTTTAAATGTGGGGGTTTATTTATTTATAGAGCTTCATTTTTAGTTAAATTGAGACGCAACCTGCTTTTATACATTTAGTGGCATATGAAAACATTTTATTGATAAGAATTATTTAAATTTTCTTTGAAGAAGCATATAAAATTAATGCAAATACAAAACTGTTTACTGTGCGAGCAGAAAAAAAAACTTTTAATTTCATTCAGATGTGAAATTTCCATGAAAATGATTCTGATATGTAAACATTGATTTCTGATTTAAAAAAAAAAGTTGTTTAGGAAGCTTTTTAATGCAAATAAACTTTTCATTTTTAAATTAGCCAAACATTTGCCGTACAAAGTTTGTACACATACTTTATAAACATTCTGCATATACAGGGTGGCTGGATAGTGCGACAAAGCTTGATATCTCGGAAACCGTTCATAATGGTGAAAAACTAAATATACAAAAATTATAGAAAAAAAAGGGCGTAAAATGTAAAATTATTTTCTATTTAAGAATTTTTCAAAGAATCCACTACCACTCAAGAAAACTTCTTTATTTTTAGCTTTTAACCTAAAATAAAAAAATGATGGGAAACAATTTATTAAAAAAAACACGCTTCCCTGTATATTATGCTGGAATTCTTGAACTGTCATATAGCTACAATGTCGACGTATATGGTTTTTTAATTATCATTTTCGGTTTTGACAAAAATGACGTCATCATTATACTTTTGGCAATGTTTTGACTTTTCTTTCTAAACCGTTCGGTCTTGGTCTTGCGTAGTCTTGCACTTCTCGGTCTTGGTCTTGGTCTTGCATACCCCGGTCCTGGTCTTAGTCTTGCAAGCGAGAAGGCGGTCTTGGTCTTGCTGCAAGACCAAGACCGTAAGACCAAGACCGGTCTCGGTCTTGCTGCAAGACCAAGACCGCAAGACCAAGACCGGTCTCGCTCATCACTAGACTCATCGTAAGTAGGTATACTTTTAAACTTTATTGCTTTGAACTTTAGTCTTTCACTAAAATAGCTCATTATTACACGTATAAAATTTAAAAATAATAAAGAAAAAGTTAAATGAAACGAAAATATAATACGCTAACATATCCCCCAACTAAACCTAGTTAAATCAACATTTGAATTTTTTAAACCTCGCTAACTTTCAACTCTTGATAACTAAAAAAACTGCTAAAACTGTATAAAGATGCCAAATTTTGTTTTCGTATCACTAAAAATTAAAAAATACAGGCACTATCCATTTTAAGACTCACTCAGTATACTGTTCGATTGACTAGACCTTATTCTTATGACATTTTTATATCCACAAACTACAATAACTAAAGTGACATTTTCCAAATAAATAACCTCTCAGTAAATAAATTAAAAACCCATACGACGTAATTTTTACTTCAGCGAAGAAATGCTAAACGATCAAATTTGTAGTACCCTAAGCACTTAACGAAAACTTTATAATGGCATTTCAAAATAAGATTTAGGTAATAAATTCCGAGAATTGTTTATTATTTTCGAGTAAAATCGAAAGCTTGTCAAGGGTTTCATTCATCCGGTTTATAATTTAATGTGTCGAAAAATATAAAACTATTTTTGAGGTTTGTTTTGTGCCGATATTGTTTGATTCGGCTCTTTGTTTATCGGACCATTGATTTTTTGCCGCAACCTTATTTATTGGTCGTAATTTTAAACATCAAATTTCAACGTGTTATACGTGTACAGGGTTATTCATTTTAAAGTAAACAGGGCTTTATTTTTTAACTTCCCTGTACTCTTTTAAAAAAACGAATATAGCCATTTCGTGAATTTTTTTCCCGTAGAATTTAATAAACTAGTCGGAAAAACATTTGAAACAAAAGAGTTACAGCACTAGTGACGTATTTTTTAAATGGAATACCCCGTATATTTTTATATCAATAGATAGAGATTTTCACGAGGAATTCGGTGATATAGGGGTTGCTGGGTTTATTTCCTGCGGTTCTGCTGCAATGGTCTAAAAACTGCATGATACTATAAGGATAGTTTTACCTGAAAAAACCTGGCTGCCACAGGTCACAGATGCTTATTTGTCAAAGTTAAGAATTTTAAAAATAAGTTTATTACTTTTTGAAGTAGTTTTATAATGAGGTATTTTTATCAGAAGAACGGCTTCAAATTATATTATATGCTAAAAATGATATGATATATCTATTTCTATACCAAGCAGCAAAATTATAATAATACGAGTAAATATGGTGGTAATTAGAACACTTATAACAAAAAATTATAATATTACTAATAATTTAAATGTTCTATATGACCCCCGTTATTTTCGAAACATGATTTATACCCCCTCTTTAGCCATTTTAAGCTCGCCGATATTATTTGAGGTTCTTGGTTATGACGATTAATTTCATTTACAATTTTTTCTCTCATTTCTTCCGTGTTTGTGTTCCCATTTTGGTAAACGACATTTTTCAAGTGACCTCATAGAAAAGTGTCCAAAATTGTAATATCTGGACCATTAGGTGGCCATCTAATAGTGCCATAACATCCAATCCACTGATTGTATCGGCGATTGAGATACTCCACAATTTGACTAACAGCATGGGGCGGCGCTCCGTCTTGTTGCCAAATTATCTTGCGATACGTTTCGAGTGGCAATTCTTCTAAAATATCCTCAATATCGTTTTCAAGAAGATTGAGATATCTTTCTCCAGTTAAGAATCCCTTATAGAATATTGGCCCGACAATTCAATTGTTAAGCACACCACACCAGACATGAAGAGAAGACCTCCCTTGGTATTTAATCTCTTGAAATTTCCTGGGATTTTGTCTTGTCCAGCTGTGCGTATTGCGTCGGTTAAACATTCCCGATGTAGTGAACGTAGCTTCATCCGTCCAAAGAATCGTTTGAAACAGGGTAGGATCTTTATCTTGTTCATGGATTAAAATTTGGGAAACAAATTGAAAGCGAAGTTCCTTTTGTTCACGTGTTAAATGCTGCACTGGAAGAACGTGATATGGAAGGTACTTAAAATATTATTCAGTATTCTCTGAACCGTCCCATAGGTTACTCTTCTTCTTGCAGGGCCATACTTCAAGTCTCTAACTGCGTCAGTAATTGACTTCATGGGATACAAAGTAAAATAATTTAGAATAGCTCGATCCGGTTTTTTTCTCATTGTAGTCCTTTTTCTAATATGTAACGATTTTGTTTCTTCGAATAAGACTTTCAGTTTTAAAATCGTTTTAACTGATACATTTCGGTGGAAATTTGCAACATATCTTCGTTGTGTTTCCCTGGCGTTTTCTCCACATTTATAATAGAGAGTTATAATTGAGTTTTTTAAAAAAGTACAGGGAAGTTCAAAAATATAGCCCTGTTTACTTTAAAATAAATAACCCTGTACAAATTTTATCACAGACCCTTGACGACAAAATAGTCAGTCAAAAAAACTACATATACAGATACTTACCTACATTCTAACTCAAACCACCCAATAATGGTTAAAAAGGGAGTTGTAAAAAGTCTGTTTAATAGAATTAATCAATTTTTTTAATCAAAATATTAAAACTAGAAAAATATTTAAAATATATTTTAATTTAAAATAATTATTCCCTTGATTTATTAATAATTACTTTCTCAAATCTAAACAACCAAATTTAAGATAAAAGGAAAATAGACCTATTACAAATGTATTTCTACCATACATTAGGCTTATCAAATAAAAAACAACGAACGTGTAATAAATTAACATTCGTACCATCTTTAAAACATAAAACACTATTCAATCCCTAGTAACAAAGATAAAACAATACAATATAAAAGAAAATACAATGGGTATTATATGGGTAAAACTTCCAGACCATTAGCTAAACGCATAAAAGAACATAGAACATACTAGCCCAGTCTGTAGGTAAAAATAAGGGCTGTTTATGACGTTAATTTGTAACAGGTTGAAAGGTGTTAGAAGTCGTAGAGGGTGATTACCTGAATATAACTATATAGTTTTAGACTCGAAAAAAGTGTGCAGGGTTGGGGGGTGGAGGGTTAAAAGTGCTAAAAACGTGTTTTTCGCTTCTGCAAGCGCCATTGTTAATTTTAAAGGAATACGTTCATAATGTTTTTTTTATGTATTAAAAAAACCTATAATTTGAGCCCGGCTAAAATTGATTTGGTTTATTTGTTTATGAAAAAATGCAAAAGAACCGTTAAAAATAGTAATTTTTTGAAATGTTGATAAATATTGCAAAAATATTTTTTTATCCATTTCTGTCATTGCAAAACATAGGTTTTTTAATTCTTAATTAAATGAAAGGTTCTAAAGCATGATCGGATAATTTTTTGATAAGATAATTGAGTTTTACGGATTTTAGAGCCCTAATCTAGTAGGCTATATCTTTTTTGTTTATAAATATTTTAGGTATTACAAACTGTCTTTTGCTCTTTCAAGACTTATATTTTACTAATTTAGATCAACAACTTAAAAAATAATATTAAGTTCTTCGTTTTGAGCCTCAAAAAAAGGTACTTTTTTGTTAATAAACAATTGGAGCCGGAGCGCCCCCTGCATAGGTTAAGAATTTTAAACCAAGAAATATGGAAAGCTGGCTTCAAAACAAATATTTTTGAGAAAAAAGAGATATTTTATTTATTTAAATTCCAAATTACTTAAAATTTGCAATAAACATTCAAAAATAAAAAAATATTAATTTTCAATTTTTTCCAAAAGCATACCTTAAAAAAATCCTAAAAATTCGGTTATTTGATTATAACTCGAAAAATATTGCATTTGGATGAAAATATTATATTAATTAAATTAAAGGTCTTGTAAAAATACATAGTTTATGTCCTATAAAGTATTGTGCATCGTTAATAGTTGTTAAGATATTGACGCTTTACATTTAAAAAAATCGTTAATATCTGAAATTATGCTTTTTCTTGATTATTTGCTGTTTAACCTCCAATTTTTACTTCAGATTTGTGTTCAGCGGAAAAAAATACTCCAGAAAATTACCCACACCCAGCACACACCGCTTTTTTTGTGGGCCTGTGTAATCAATTAAACTTAATTTTATTTAAATTTAAATTTTTTATCTGAAACCCTATTAGACGACATATCAATTAATAATTCTGAAGGTACTTTAGAAATCGAAAAGCCAGATTGGTGTTATGAATCCTCCATTCAAAATGGTATTGGCGAGAGATCAATTAATATATCTAAAACTGAAACTGAAATTTTGGCTTTAAATTTATTAATTGATGTGTCGTCTAATAGGGTTTCAGATAAAAAAATTAAAAATAAATAAAATTAAGTTTAATTGATTACACAGGCCCACAAAAAAGTGGTGTGTGCTGGGCGTGGGTATAGGATTTTCTGGAGTATTTTTTCCGCTAAAAATCTGAAGTAAAAATTGGAGGTTAAACAGCAAATAATCAAGAAAAGGTATAATTTCAGATATTAATGATTTTTTTAAATGTAAAGCGTCAATATCTTAAAAACTATTAACGATACACAAAACTTTATAGGGCATAAACTATGTATTTTTACGAGTACTTTTAATTTAAGTAATATAATTTTTTCAACTGAATGCAATATTTTTGGAGTTATAATCAAAACACCGAATTTTTTTAAAGTTTGATTCTGGAAAAAATTGAAAATTATAATTTGTTTTATTTTTGAATGTTTATTGCAAATTTTAAGTAATTTGAAATTTAAATAAATAAAATAACTCCTTTTTTGAAAAATATTTGTTTTGAAGCCAGCTTTCCATATTTCTTGGTTTAAAATTCTTAACTTATGCAGGGGGCGCTCCGGCTCCAATTGTTTATTACAAAAAGTACCTTTTTTCAAGGCTCAAAACGAAGGACTTAATATTTTTTTATTTCGTTGATCTAAATTAGTAAAATATATGTCTTGAAAAAGCAAAAGACAGTTTGTAATATGTACCTAAAATATTCATAAGCAAAAATGATATAGCCTACTAGATAGGGTCTAAAATCAGTAAAACTCAATTATCTTAGCAAAAAAATATCCGATTATGCTTTAGAACCTCTTATTTAATTAAGAATTAAAAAACCTATGTTTTGCAATGACAGAAATGGATAAAAAATATTTTTGCAATAATTATCAACATTTCAAAAAATGACAATTTTTAACGGTTTTTCATAAACAAATGAACCAAATCAATTTTAGCCGGGCTCAAATTTAGGTTTTTTTTAATACCTAAAAAAACATTTTAAACGTATTTCTCTAAAATTAACAATGGCGCTTGCAGAAGCGAAAAACGTTTTTAGTACTTTTAACCCTCCACCCCCCACCCTGCACACTTTTTTTGAGTCTAAAACTATATAGTTATATTCAGGTAATCACCCTCTACAACTTCTAACACCTTTCAACCTGTTAAAATTAAAGTCATAAAAATTACCTACAGATTGGGCTAATACGTACTTTGAAGGAGATTAAGTCAAATTTGCAAAAAACCTATTATTTTTTTGTAATAAGATTATTCACCTTATTTTTTGATCACACCTTGTAAAACTTTTGGCTTACTTTCTTAACAAATAGTTTCAGTCAAAAGTTTATTTTAAAATGTATCCTTTTAAAATAAACTACCCATTTTTAAGCAGTTTATAATAGTTATTTATGATGTAAGTGTTAAAAGTACAATTTGCACGAATGTGAAGTTTGCAGAATGAGCGAAGCGAGTTCTGCAACTTGATCACATTATACAATATTTTTTCTACAAACGCAATAATGCAGTTAAAAAATAAATTATTCAAAAATTGAAAGATATAGTTTTACATAGCATCGTATATAAAAATTATTGAAGTTGGCATTTATTAATGAATTCTAACAACCGTTGTTGATGCTGGTTCGTTACGGCATGTTTACTTCAAATTTGATACATCGTGTCAGTTTTAGCTCGTTTTAGTTTTTACTTAAAATCGACTTGAAATGAAAGGAAAATGTAGGAGAAAAGTATTGGTTGCATCGATCCATTTAAAGAGATAGATGAAGCGGTCAGTAGAGCATCGCTGGATTTACTGCCCAGGAAATCTCGTATACAAAATATTGCCTACAATAAGTTATGAATTGGTGTAGGAGAAAGGTGTTACTGAAAAATATACCGAAAATACATTCCTTGCGTATTTTGAGGAAAAAGCGAAGATTTGGTAAGCATTATCGTTATGGTCGACTTATTCAATGATCAAAGCTATGCTACACATAAACAATAACGTGAATATCAGTAAATTTAAGCTTTTCCCCTATTTAAAGCGTCAAGGAGAGGGATACATCCCAAAAAATAAAAGATTCTGAGCAAAGCGCAAATTGACCAGTTTCTGAACTGTGCATCTGATGATGAATACCTTCTGATAACAGTAGTTACCAATTTGGGAATTTTTTGGGGCTGTCAGTTGACTCTTGACAACTTGGAAGATATGGGCACTTATTGATGATTCACGTATGAGATACTAATACCAGTACTACGAAATTTCACTATCGCAAAATTTTTGGATTATTTTCGAAAGTATATGGCTCTCGTCCAGCAAAAATATTTCGGGGTAAATTACCAGAAATCCTGTCGGAATTAATCTTTTAAAATCCTTGCAGTTATAGCAAGATTTCTGCAGCTTTCAAATCGATCCTCTATACTATTAAGAGGCATGGGGGTGGAAATTTTCTACTGAGGATACATCAAATTCCTTGAAAATAAAACTTTCCGAAAACATTCACAGTGAAAACAAGAGCAAAAGCCTAACCCACTAGAGTGGCGTTCAATATCCCTCAACTACGAGAATGTGATCTGTGGAAGGAATTTGTTTTTCATGCTGTTTGAAATGTACAATTAATATAAATGTTAGTAAATAAATAAACGTTGACCTTACCTTTCAAAATTTAACATTTCACTTTTAACACTAGTGCTTTAAAATGTTACTTTAAGGCACTAGTGCTTTAAAGTAACATTTTTAAGGCATCTAGATAATGTTAAAAATTGAATTTTTAACACGTTTGTAGAAAATCAGTTATCTCAAATACCCCATTTTGTGATTTTGTTTTAAAAAGGTAATTAAAAAACGCTGTTCTAAAAATAACTTAGTATATAATTCTTACCTGAGGACAATCCTTAATGTAGTGACCCTTTTGGAAACACAAATGACAGAGATATGAAGGTGGGGGCCTTTTCAAAGGCCTTCGATCCAGCGCTAAGTCAGCTAACTGTTCAGTAATGTCGATTAAGGGGTCGTTCGAATAGGGGTTGCCTAAGTTGCTAAGGTTGCTGAGATTGCTAAGGTTTGCTAGGTTACTATACAGGTTGTAGGAGTATTGTTGGTGGCCTGGCGAGAACGCTGAGTTCCATGTTGGACTGAGCAATTTCGGCTAAGAAAAAGAACTTGATTATTATTTGCTAATTGTTTGATTTCCTTGTTATTGTTTTATTTTTGCGAATCTGGTTTATAAATTGAGTTTAAGAATGTCGAGTCCAGAGCTGTCGCGATTACTTTTAAAAAGCAATTCAATTACAATTACCAATTACTCTTCAGAAGTAGTAAATTACGATTACCAATTACTAGTATATTTGTTAAAAGTAATTCAATTATCAATTAAACCTAAAAGTAATTGAATATTTTAGCAATTACTCTTTTAAAATTACCACATGTATTTAACACGATACACTAAACAAATAAAATATTTATACTAATATGCTTTATACGCGCACGTCACACTGTTCAAACTGCTTTCTCGGCAAGTTCAACATTAAATGTTTAACCCTTAAAAAAAAATTTCTTTTTACCCTACTTCAAACATCAATAGATTTTTACAAAAAAAGTATAAAAACGGTGGCGGTAAGCATCAATCGAAAATACTAAAAGCGGCCCGCCGTGTTTCAAGATGCTCTTGCTGGCTGGCCAAAATTCCTCCAGTTTTTCCAGGAAGAAAGGTAATTGAATTTTTCGTAGTAATTCAATTATTTATTAGGTAATTGAATTAATTTCTAAGTAATTCAATTACTTTATAAGTAATCGAATTACTTTCTAAGTAATTGAATTACTTGGAATTCGTGAAAATCAATTACCAATTATATTACATTATTCTAATAATTGATAATCCAAATACATACAATTACCTTTTTCAGAAGGTAATTTAATTAAAGTAATTTTATTTTTTTTGTAATTTCAATTTAAAAATAAGGCGGTGACAATAAAAAAATCGTTTACTAAAATGAACCTTTCTATTTATATTAAATATTTATTGTACCTGATATGGCTCAGTACTCTGATATGAGTACCAGTTTGTTGGTGTTGTGTAGGACGGAGTGAAGAGGGAGTTTCCAGAACCCGAACTGCCATACTCTTGTTGTCGTGAATGTCGATTCAATGTCGAAAATGGTGATGAGAGCTGTGATGGCTGGTTAAAAAGAGTTGCAGTGGGAGACATCAGATCAAACAGGTCGTAATAAACCTATACCATTAATAATAAAATTAAAATAAAACTTGTCACTACACATCACTTTAAAAATAAACTAAGGCTTGCAAACAACCATGTTATTAATAATATTGCGTTTTAAGCTTTGTAAAATAGGCGCCAAGTCGTCTCATGAGTGCCCGTATTCTAAAATTAGGAAAAATACTTAAGTTTTAAAATTTAAAAGGAACCCAGGAAATGGGGCATTTTGGCTCGCAATTTTTTCGTTCTGTATGGATTTATCTGAAATTTTTACAGAAGGTAACAAAATAGCCCGAGGATCAAATTCTATATCATACCAAGGGGCGCTTTTATCCTGAGGGTGTATGTCATCCCATACCGGGAGTGGAAATTTTTTATTACATTTTAACTACAGAAATCGATGACAAAACTAATTCTTAGTAAAAAATGTTCCATACATTTTCTGCGTAACACTATTTTTTTCGAGTTATTTGCGATTAAAAGTAACAGTTTTTTGACGAAAAAATCGACGTTTTAAATGGGTTTTTCGCGAATAACTCGACAAATATGCATTTTATCGAAAAACTCTAGAAAGCAAAATTGCAAAAACACAAAAAAATCTTTTTTTATAATTTTTCTTTAACCAATACGGACCGAGCAACGGCTTGTTAATGGTTAGATGTTGTTCGTCAAATGCTAAATTTGAAAGATTCATTTTCAAATAGCGGGAAAACTATGCATTTTTCAAGGAAAACAATAATTTTTTTAAAGTACATAATTAAACCTTTTTTTAAAAAAGTCTTTAGCATGAAAATTAAGCGGGGTATGATAAAAATAAGGCCGGTCCCTACTTTTTTCTACGAAAAAATCAGTAAAAACAACCACTTTATTACCCTCCTAACTAAAATTGATCTTTGCCCTTGTGCAATTCTCTTTATATATTTATTATCAATACATCCTAGAAATTTTACCAATTAAAAATGCTTAATTTTAGAAAAATTAAAGCTTATAGTGAAAAACGATTTCTCCGCAATTTCGTGAAAAAAGCCTTTTTATTCAAAATAACTCCAAAATTACTGGAGATACGAAAAAAATGCTAGAGTACTGAGTTGTAGCTTTTTTGATTACAAAGATTTTCCTTTGTATATATTTTCTGTACGATAAATATTTGGCAAGAAATGGCCGTTTAAAGCCTCTATATACAAGCGAGCACCACCCTATTCGAGCCCTTTAAACTCACCCCATTTCAAAACTAAGGGATTTAATTTACATACCCTTGAAGCACTTAAAAAACCCTACAAAATAATTTTTGAAAAAAATTTAACCTTTAAAAAATAAAGTAGCTATGTTTAAAAAACCAATCAATTTTTTATATTGCAATTCGACTTGTTCTGAGTGGTCTGGTGAGGATTATAATAATAATAGTGCACCAGTAGTAGTAGAGGAAGATAAGGATGACGTCGAAAACGACGATTATTATATAAATGAAGATATTTAAAAAGTCATTTTTATTTGTGTTTGTATAAATTTTATTTTTGTCTATGTATGCAAAATGCAGTGTGTTTTTGTGTAAATAAATTTTTGTATGTAATTCTACTTTTTTTCCTATTTATATCTGTTTAATTAGTTTATAAAAAATGCAATGTTGTAAGAGGTTGTAAGTTTCTCTTCTTCCAATCTGTACACTCTATACGTATCCAAAATCAGACCCTCTTTAGAATATTGTTCTCATGTCTGGGGAATGGTGTCCCCTACAACACTTAGCATTCTGGACTCCATTCAAAGAAGAGCCGTTCGTCTTATTAATGATCCAACGCTAACAGAAAGGCTTTCTCTTCTTGCCCACCGTCGAGCTGTGGGGGATCTGTAGCTCTTCTATAGGTATTTTCACGGCTTCTGTTCAGAAAAATTGGTCAGTATAATTCCTTCTCTGACGGCTCCCAACAGAGCAACACGTAGTGCAACTTTAATGCATCCTTTTACAGTTCAGTTAGAGAAGCCCAGAACTTCCCGCTTTCTTCGTTCCTTCATCCCTAGAGCTAGGCATTAGCCTTCGTGAACTGTCCCAAGATAAAAAAAGCTATAATAGAGGTTGATTTATGAGGGTTGAAAAGTTGCAAAATAAAATTAGTACATATTTTAAGCAACAGCATTCTCAAATTAAATCACTATGATAAGTCAATCATTTTTCTAGGGTAAATAATAACTTTTTTACTTTAAGCTCTAACATTGATTTTTAAGGGTCGAAATATTCTGAAATTGTATTTCAAAGGATAAAACAATCATTATTAAACTAATCCAAACCAAATTTTACCCATCTTAAGGTTTAAAATGTTATTTTAGTTTTTAGTTTTGACAATTACGGGTAATTTTCACCTTCAGAAACTAACAGCGCCCATCGGCATGATATAGAATTTGAAGTAAAGGGTTAGATAAGCCTAATTTCAAATTTTTATGCATATCGGACGAAAAAATTGCGATGTTTTGCCATTTTTTCAGCTTCATTTCCTGGACTAATGAAAGAAATAAATTAGCTTGTTATTATATAATTTTCAAACATGTTAATGATACTGGAAAATCAATAAGAATTTTTTACAGACAATTTATCTATTTATTTATTTTATCTTGGGACAGTCCACGAAGCCTTAAAGCCTAAATTCTAGCGTACTGTGGGTATCTTAAGTAGGATCTTGAGAAGTAAGAGGCAGTTTATTGAAACAGGACTTATTGACAGATTTGAAGGTTTACAGAGGAAGAAAAGATCTCTACAGACAGAAGGTTTCACATCCTAGACTCTCTAGGGATGAAGGCACGAACTATGTGATAAATTCGGGGCTTCTCAGTTGGGCTGTGAAGAGATTTATGAAAGTGGCTCTTCGTATTACTCTATTGAAGGCCACTGGGGTAGGAAAAATATCTGCTAATTCTTGGAACCGAAGCCGTAAAAGTAGCTATAAAAAAGCAACAGGTTATCCACAGTTGTTCGGTGGACAAGAGAAGGGAGCTTTCTTGTAATAGTGGGGTTATTAATAAGGCGATCGGCCTTCTTTGAATATAATCAAAAATGTTAAAAGTTCTGGGAGACTCGAAACTTTAGACATGGTCAAAATATTCTAAACAGGGTCTGATTTGTGACACATACAGACATACAGATTAAAAGAGAGAAATACTTACTTAAATGATTTATCATTTTCAATGTTTTTTGGACATTTTAAGAATGAAGCGCAATTTGTGATAAAAAGGCATTTAAGGTTTCGTTAGGTTCAAAATCGTATATAGTCCAGTAACTGAAGACCTGAAAGTACCCAAAGCTGTAAATAAATCTGTACAGTTTTCATTTATGGCGCAATTCCTAGGTCTTTGCGGATGCTTTTGAGCGAGAAAAAGTTTATCACGATTCCGACGTGGGAACCCTTAGAAAATGGCCTCCCAAAGTCCCAAAAATGAGTTACCCGCGAATATCTGCCGAAATATGCAAACTAGAGAATTTTTGTTCAGACAAAAATTAAAGATTATCTTAAAATCTACAAAAATGGTCCTTACCATTTTTTTCGCAACACCAATATTTTTCGCAAAAACGGCCGTCGAAAAATTCATAACATTTTACACAGAAAAAGGCAAATGGGCAAAACAATTTTTTATCAAAATGCAAGAAAGATGGTAAAGGAAACTTTCTCGGATCATTAAACACTAGCTTAGGTCTTATTATAAAAAAATGTTAATAACAAACCATTTTTTCAAAAAATATCAATAAATTAATGGGATACTGTCAAAATATTGTAAAAAAAACTTTGACCGCTTTTTTTAATATTCTAAAAAAATCAGAATGGACCCAAACTCATACGCAATGATACGGGTTTTCCTATTCCGATAAACTTTGAATAATTAAAAAATGTACATTATTGCCCGAGTAATGGAACAATAATTCGTCCGCTCGCTTATAAGTGAATCCATGAAGATAGCGGCATTCTAGCGGTAGGGGCTTTTGGGTCCAGTTATCTCGAAAACTATCGATTTTTCGAAAAAAATTATAGAGACCATTTTGTCGATTACAAGGCGCTTTTCTTTTTTTGTCTAAACAAAATTTCTTCAATTCGCATATTTTGGCAGATATTAGCGGGCCCTTTTCCACCTGTTAATGTTGATAAACTTTTTTCGCTCGAAAGCGTCCCCGAAGACCTAAAATTGCGCCACAAGGGAAAACTGTACAGATTTATTTACAGCTTTGTCCCTTCGTATACTGGACTAATATTTAAGAGTTTGTTAAAATAACGAATTTAAACGAGGATAGATTTTTAAGAAATATTTTTGTTTTGGCACCAGTATCGATTTTTCCTGTTTGACTGTTATTTACAAAAAATTACAAGTGATGTTCGATTTGATTAATTGAAAATCAGTCTACAAATACCTTATTTATTTACATTTCCCAGGTGTGTTTAGTGTTTAAAATCCCGAAGCACCCACGAAATTGGCACCATACTTCGTCTTGTAAATATTAACAAATGTAAACACATACAAAAAAATATATATAATGTTCTGTTAAAACAGTTTCAAACTTTCTGCCTCTTCAAAAAAAGACATTTGAAACTCATTGGTTGTTGTTTTTCTAATAAAAAAATGGAGCAATAATTTTCTTCCGTACCCAATATAATGACGTTCCTGAATAAAAATTTGATAATAAAAAAGTAAAAATAACATTTGAAATGAAGCGACTTTGTAACATCCAGAAAAGTTTACTAATTTATCTTAAATAGATAGTTTTAAAGATATCGGACAAAAACCATCTTCAGGATTTCTCTTAAGAGTGCATTTACGCTACACCTTAGGGGTCGGGCGAAAGGACGCGGAGACGGTGGGCGGAGACTAACAAACTCCCACTACCACAATTTTCGTATAGCCGCATTAAAAATATTATATTTTATTTAGGTTCTTCCAAATTCGGTGTATCGATGCGATGTTGTTTCCTATTACAAGCCTACAGGAGATAACGTTTTTCGGTAACTATTTTTCACTTAAATGACATAAATTATACACCATTTTAAAGGTAAGGAAACAATCTATGCCTCTGCTGTAACGGATTTTTGAAATATGAGTTGAGTTAAGAGAAAATAGTATTTAAACATAACCGATTTTAGGGTGACTTTCACTCAAGGAAATATTAAAAACTAAATTCAAATTTAAAAAACAACTATTACAGCAGAATCCTAGATTTAAGTGTTGGCTTTCATATAGTTTTTGAAAATTATCGATAACTTATACCGTTTTTGAGAAAAACATTATGCCCCGAACCCCAAATTGGATCCAATTTTCGCGGCGCGAATGGACTCTTAAGAAGACCAAGTTTATGGGAAATTTTATAAAGAATTTATATCAATATTCGTAACTGTTTTTTTTTTTAGTTTTTGACCATGCAATTTTTAGGTCTCTCTAAAAAAATTATTGCTTCTTTTAAATAACAAACCATTTACAAAGCTATTAATTATTTGCTTCTTAAAAGTTTTGTCACTTGCCTGCAAAAACTTAATCCTTTTAAAATACACTAAAATAATTTTTCATTTTTAGCCATAGTGTAACTGAAACGATTCAATAAAATGCGAATAAACCGGGTTATTAAAATGTTTGAGTGTTGTTTGGATCTAATTTTGTTTTTCCTTAATTAAAATAACACTTGTGCATGAAATATTTTAATTTATAATTGTAAAGTGAGAGAATGCGAACGAAATATTATAATGTCCTTCTTTCAGTAATTAATCTTTCGATTGGTTTGCTGTTAGTTTACATGATGTATTTTTAAATGTTTTATGTTGTATTGTATATACGTGTGCACGTACAGAGTCGGTTGACCCTTTTAAACTGGTAGATCATCCGAAAAAAAAAATCGAAAAACGTTTTAAAAAATCACCGCTTGGGTGACACGTCGCACAGTGGGGCGAAGCGACACTGTCCCACCCAAATTACTCTACAGGTCATACAATTCAGTTTGTCTATCGATCCCTTTTTTTGGATTTATAATTTGGGTTTTTATTTTCCGAAAAGGAAAAAAAAGGCTCTAAAACGATTTTTTTTAAATTTGAGTATGTTGTTTCTTAGATCAATAGGAACATCTTTTAAATGGCACATTTTTGTGCAGGCCTACAGAGTGGCCCAAAAAATCACTGAAAAGTTGCAGCTTAACTGTTTATTAATTCTAATATAAACGCACGAAAAGAGTGAAATTTCGTCTAAATCCAACGGAATAATATTTTATATATTTGTCTAGAGTTAAAATATTTTGATTTAACATTTAACAAATACAGGGTAGTCCAGTATCGAATAAATAATATGGATTATGCCAACTAAAATCTTAATATCGTGATATTCTTGTATATATTTTTAGAAATTATACATTTCTGACAGTTTATTAAGGTAAATTTAAGTTAAAATATTTTGGTTTATTGTCCCAAATATACAGGGATATTTGGAATTAAAGATTTTTTTTTTTGGTTTCTTCCCACAAGATATTTTGTGTCATATAAGGAGGTACATAGTTTTAAAATCTGCACATTTTTCTGGCAATTTTTTAACAGAGGTATAATAAAATTAAGCTGCGCGTAACTAAAATTATTTTCGTATACATCTACAGGGTGGAGTATTTAGGAGGTTTCATTCACCATGTCCCCTGGATTTACCTATATTTTTAGGATAAGTCGTAAATTTTTTTGAACGGAACAGTCTGAATATTTGGTCAAGTTTTCACTTTTTACTCAATTCTACATCAAAAATCTAAATAACACTATACGTATACCTATATAATTGCTGGTTTTTGAGATAATTAAGTAACTAATAAAGTAACTTAATGATATGACACGCATAACATGGGATTCTAGCTCTCGAACGATTTTTTAAAATTTGAGTATGTTGTTTTTTAAGTCAATAGGAACATCTTTTAAATAAAGCATTCCTGTGAAGGCCTACAGGGTAGCCCAAAAAAATCACTGAGAAGTTAAAGCTTCCGTGTTCTTTAATACTAATTTAAAAGCCTAAAAAGGCTGACTTATCATCTAAATCCAACAAAAAATTAATTTACATACTTGCTTAGAGTTAAAAAATGTGATTTGCTATTAAACATATACAGGGTGCTCCGGTATCAAAGAAATAAACATGTTTATGCCAAGAAATATGTTCATTTCATGATATATTTGTATATATCTTTAAAATTTTTACTGGTTCCAGTTCCTTGTGCTCTAAGTTAAAAACACGAGGTAATTTTGCGTTTTTGAAATTTTAAGCTAATAATTATATAAATTAATAAATTATTTAATAAAAAATACTAAATTATTAATAAGTAATTTTACATCATCAATTTTTTGCGCGGCAAACAATTTTAAAACGACTTATCAACAAATTAGAGGTAAATCCAGGAGGCATGGTGAATAAAACCTTCTAGATACGTGACCTTGTAGGTGTACACGAAAATTATTTTAGTTATGGGTGGCTTAATTTTATTATACCTCCGTTAAAAAATTGCCAGAAAAATGTACAGATTCTAAAACTGTGTACCTCTTTATATGTCAAAAAATATCTTGTGGGAACAAACTTAAAAAAAAACTTTAATTCCAAATATCCCTGTATATTTGGGACAATAAACCAAAATATTTTAACCTAAATTTACCCTGGGTACGGCATGGCTGACTAAATGACAAGACCCTACCACTAGGACCGCATCATAGTGAGAGTTGGGGCTCTAGTAAGAAAAAGAGCACCATATTAGTGTAAGGAATGCTACGTAGACAACAAGGTGACGGAACTTGTATGCTTCAGGTTGGTTAGATAATGGCTAGGCTTCAGTGCTCAGGGCCCAAGGAACTCACCATGCTACAATAGATAGATAGATAGATACCCTAATGAACTGTTAGAAATATATAATTTCTAAAAATATATACAAGTATATCACGATATTAACATTTTTTTGGCATAATCCATATTATTTATATGATGCTGGACCACCCTGTTTGTGTTAAATGTTAAATCAAATTATTTTAACTCGAAAGAAATATATAAAATATTATTTCGTTGGATTTAGACGAAATTTCACTCTTTTATGCGTTTATATTGGAATTAATAAACAGGTAAGCTTTAACATCTCGGTGATTTTTTGGGCCACCCTGTAGGCCTGCACAAAAATGTGCCATTTAAAGAATGTTCCTATTGATCTAAGAAACAACATACTCAAAATTTAAAAAAATCGTTCGAGAGCCAGAATTCCATGTTATGTGTGCCATGTCCTTTATCTCCAAACCTTAATGATCATACTTAGGTTTTGATATACAGTTTTTTTTCAAAATCTTTCTCTTAATAAGCCCCAAAACATTGTCTACGTGAAGATAAAAGGCAACATTTTTCTTTTGCTTACAAACGGCCATAATGTTTCGAAATTTTTCACGCAAAATGGACTTTTACTCATAAAGGCTGCAGGAAAAACTTAATTTAACAAAAATTGTTCAGAATTATTTAAGGAATACATTATCGGACCTCTGAAAAAATGGCCGAAAAGTAAAATATTGAGACTTATGCAAAAATTCTGAAAAAAAACCACCCATATACCTAAATGGCATTGAATACTTTTTTTGCAAAAATCTTGTTCTGTAAAAGCGACCATTTTTAAAGTAAAGGGCATTCATTGACCAAAACTTTACTGAAAAATGTTTCAGCTTTGGAAAAAATTTATAGATTAGAAAGTCTTTGGAATCTTCACCTTAATAAATGGCAAAAATCAATGATTGCCGAAATCTAGAAAAAAGTTATACAATTTTTCGCATAAATCTCAAAATTTTTCCAGAGATTCAAAAAATTCTGATAAGATTTTCCGTTTTCAATAAATATTTCTGAACTATTTTTATTGTACGTTTTATGAGTAAAAGTTCGTTTTGCGTAAAAAATCTAGGAACATTATGTGTCATTTTCGCGGACAGTCTTTTGGGGCTTATTAAGATTTTAAGCAAAAAAAATATGCCAAAACTTAATCCATGATCACTTTTGCGCCGAAAATTCCTTTTAATGAATTGATCATATAAAAATATAAAACCAAGGCTTAGAGAAAGAGTTCCGGAAAATAAAAACCCAAATCAAAAATAAAAAAACGATAATCGATAGGTAAATTCAGGACGAGCATTAAAAAAAATAGCTTAAACGGTTGAACAATATGTACATTATTTTGTTAAAAAGTTTATCTGACTTTTCGTTAGAATATATAAAATATATCTACCTATTTTTAATTCCATAAAAACTAAAATGTTTTGTACATTAATAAGATAATCTACCCTTGCAACAATATATCAAAAATCAGGGTTTAAGGGATTTGAATCAGATAATTTAAATCACGAACCAGAATACACTAAAAGATTTATATAAAAAAAATATTATAAAGGACAGTAAAGTTAAAAAAACATTTTTTCTAAAAACTAGAAAAACAACCAAAACTCAAAGTATTGAAATTATTAGGTTTTATTGTAGTATTTGTACAGAAACTAATTTACTGGCTTTTTCAGTTCTTAGTCGAATTCTGAAGTTGGATCTTTCCAATAAGAGCAAGATATAACATTTTCAAAAATAATAAAGCAGGAGAGAATGCCCACCCTGCAAATCGTTAGGACATTGTCTTTCGTGATTTGACATACATTTTTCTAAGGTTCTCTCAACATACGCTTATTCTAAACATTAGAGGCTACTAGATTTGAATGCTGTATAAATTATTTTAGTGTATTTTAATGCTATTAATAATAAATTAATAAATAAATAAAAAGTCACCTTTTGTTCGATTTTGGTGATGGTATTTCTATACACAGTTCCTGCATGGTTAATAGAGGCAGTTAGATATTTCGTGCAAAAGCTGCAAAATACAAACCATTCCAATGCAAAGACAATAATCAAATAAAAAGTATGGTAAAAAACATATCATAGAATTTCACTTGACATTCTAAAAAAGCTGATGATACATACTGGTATTTTAGAAGAAGATGTAAACCATTGATAATAAATAAAAAATAACTGTCCAACCAATTTTTTTCTTATACATACACACACAAAGACTATATACACAACAAACACATAATATACAAAAAATGCTTTCAGCTTAACGTACTTACGTACCATGTTGTAAGTAACGTAAGGCGCAGTTTACTAAGATGAGAGGTAAAGATCTTCAAGGAGATGGAAAGACCTCTGCAGTAATAGGTTTTATAATCTAGATACGCTAGGAATGAGCTGAAGGGCTGTCACTGGCACTCAGTATTGCTCTAGAAAAATTATATCAGCATAGGCCGTGAAAATACCTGTAAAAAAACGACAGGTTTCCTACAGGTCACCAATGAACAGAGATGTAAGCTTTTTTGTACATAAGAGTAGGAAATTAAATTAAGAATGCTAGAGTTGTGAAAGATGCCATTGTCCAAAGAAGAAAACAATATTCCAAATAAAGTTTGATTTGGGATTTGGGATACATACAGAATATACCTACAGATTAGGGGGAAATACTTTTTGGCTTAAAAGAGGAATCCGAGCCTTTTAAAGCTTTATTCTCACGTCCACACGAATAAATGACTCTCTAACTCTTTGTTCTAGAAAACTTGGCAGCTCATTGGTAAAGAATAAGTATTAGCAGACTTTTTCCCGTCAGCGAACATGATTGCGTTTTTGAGGCATTAAACTGGACAAGATTTTTGGCGCCCCAATCCAATATTAATTAAAGCTCCTGTAAAAAAGATATCTCCGTTTCTCGGCACTTGTTTTCCAAATCTAGCTTAGAAACTGGCTGGAGAAACTAAATATTAGAATAAAAAGTACTATCGTCAGCAAAATTATAGATGGGATTGATCATGGATTTTGTTTGTGAAGAAAAACTACAGTTGGTAACAGTACTAAGCATTGGCATATACCATATATATTTGCCAAACAATTTGCTGCCAATTCTACGCTTGACTCCTATTAATCTTCCTCGTCCAACAGTTGTCCCTGTTTCTCAAAAAATGTCCGATATTATTTTTAAAGTCAAACAGATCAAGCGTATTCTTTCTTCTCTTAATACTAAAAACTCGTTTGGGCTGGATGGCATACCAGCAATCGTCTTAAAAAAGTGTGCACCCATCCTAACTCGCCTCTTTCGAATCTCTTACGACACGGGCATTTTCCCGGAGAGTTGGAAAGCTACGTGTGTGCAACCTGTCCCCAGAAAAGGATCCAAAACTCTTCCTTCTAACTATAGACCTATATCCCTTCTTTCAGTTGTTTGCAAAGTAATGGAAAAATTCATTAATTCCCAAATCTTAAAGTATCTGGAAAAACATAAGATCTCAAGTCCCTTGAGTTTCTTGGTGAACCCCAGATCGTTGCTCTTGACATATCCAAAGCTTTCGATCAGGTCTGGCATGATGGGCTTCTTAACAAACTTCCTTCTTACGGTCTTCCACCTAAGTTTTGCTCTTGGCTTTCCAGTTTCCTTTCTAATCGACGTATATCAGCTAGTGTAGATGGTCATTCCTCCAGGTTCTATCAAATTATTGCTGGGGCCCTATGCCCCAGGGCTCAGTGCTGGCACCCACGCTCTTTCTTCTACACATTAACGATCTTCTCTCTTCCACAATCAATCCCCTTCATAGTTTTGCTGACGATAGTAACCACCATTCTAGTATTCAATTTCTTAAGCCACCATGTAATTCTGACTTAGAAAGAAAGCGCAGGTAAATGCAGATATCTCTTTCACAAGACCTCAAACTTATCTTGGATTGGGGCGCCAAAAATCTTGTTAAGTTTAATGCCTTGAAAACACAGTCATGTTTGCTGTGGCGAAAAAAGTCTGCAAATGCTCATCCCTTACATATGGGCGGCCAAGTTCTGCAAAACAAAGAGACGTTTAATCTTGTCGGCGTTACTTTTGAGAATAACCTCAACTGGCACAAACACATTACATCCATAGCCTCGGCAGCTTCAAAAAAGCTTGGATTCCTTTTCCGAGCCAGAAAATATTTGTCTTCTTCCAATCTTTACACTCTGTACGTATCCCAAATCAGACCCTCTTTAGAATATTGTTCTCATGTCAGGGGAATGGCGTCCCCAACAACACTTAGCATTCTGGACTCCATTCAAAGAAGAGCCGTTCGTCTTATTAATGATCCAACGCTCACAGAAAGGCTTCCTCTTCTTGCCCACCGTCGAGCTGTGGGGGATCTGTCGCTCTTCTATAGGTATTTTCACGGCTTCTGCTCAGATAAATTGGCCAGTATAATTCCTTCTCTGGCGGCTCCCAACAGAGCAACACGTAGTGCCACTTTTATGCATCCTTTTACAGTTCAGTTAGAGAAGCTTTTAACTTCCCGCTTTCTTCGTTTCTTCTCCCAATCTCCAAATATTTAAGTCCCGTGTGAACAAACTCCCTCTTACCACACTTAAGACACCCACGGTACGTTAGTACTTAGGCATCAGCCTTCGTGGACTGTTCCAAGATAAAAAAAAAGAATTGGCATATACCAGCAATAAACTTGGTAAACCTAGAAGACCTTTTACAATAACTGCTATACATCGGTTAAAAAGGAAATTGGAGAGCCAGGAACAAAGTTTAGGTGGAAGACCGTAGGAAAGAAGTTTGTTAGGAAGCGCATCATGCCAGACATGGATCAAAAGCATTGGATATGTCAAGAGTAACAATCTGGGTGCCAGTTGTGTAAGACAAGGAAAACAATATTTCTTAAGGATCTTTTATGACGAAACACCCATTTTTAATAATTTTTTGTGTTTTTGTAAATTCTTTTAAATTTGGAAATTAACAAATGCTTCCATTATTAAAAAGGTAAATTTTTAATTCTTTTATGGAACAGCTTTCCATCTCTTTGGTAAAATGTCCTTATCATAAAAAATTTGAAAGGGGAGAGTTATGATGTGTGCAAGGTCAGAAGCATATTTTTTTAAGACTATTGAGGTATGCCATCCAGTTTAAACGATTTCTTAATATTAAGATAAGAAAGGATACTCTTAATATCCTTGATATTAAAAATGATTTTATGATAAAACATTTTACGATAAACAAAATTAATTGTTGGACGGGACAGATTATCAAGAGGATCAAGGTAAAATGGGCAGTAAATTGTTTAGCGGAGTTCGGCTATTCCTTTAAAAAACTAATTTCGTCTTAAAAGTTATTAAAGGTAAAAAAGAGTTATTACAAAAGTTTTGACTCATTTTTTTAAGATATAATTACTATTAAGACAGTTTTATTGGTTTCTTTTGTATTTTGGTAATACAATATTTAAAGATACCAATTATTTTAATAATAAGTTAGTAAGAATACCTAAAACATCTGAATCCTAAAAAAATAATTAACTGAGGACTTAAATATTTGGAGATTGGAAGGAATAGTTTTGACACTCTAAGGAAGAAGGCGGGAAGTTCGGGGCCTCTCTAACTGAACTGTAAAAGGATGCAAAAAAAGTTGCACTAGGTGTTGCCTCTGTTGGAGCTGCCAGAGGAGGAATTATACTGGCCAATTCCACGGAGCAGAAGCCATGAAAATACCTACAGAAGAGCGACAGATCCCCTACAGCTCGGCGGCGGGCAAGAAGAGGAAGCCCTTCTGTGAGCGTGGGATCATTAATAAGACGAACGGCTCTCCTTTGTATGGAGTCCAGAATACTAAGTGTTGTAGGGGACGCCATTCCCCTGACATGAGAACAATATTCTAAAGAGGGTCTGATTTGGGATACATACAGAGTATACAGATTGGAAAAAGAGAAATACTTTTAGGCTCGAAAGAGGAATCCAAGCTTTTTTGAAGCTGCCGAGACTATAGATGTAATGTGTTTGTGCCAGTTGAGGTTATTCTCAAAAGTAACGCCGACAAGATTAAACGACTCTTTGCTCTGCAGTAACGGATGAGCATTGGCAGACTTTTTTCGCCACAGCGAACATGACTGTTTTTTCGAGGCATTAAACTGAACAAGATTTTTGGCGCCCCAATCCAAGATAAGTTTGAGGTCTTGTGAAAGAGATATCTGCATTGACCTGCGCTTGTTTTCCAAATCAGAATTACATGGTGGCTTAATAAATTGAATACTAGAGGGGAGGGTACTATCGTCAGCAAAACTATGAATGGGTTTGATTGTGGGAGAGAGAAGATCGTTAATGTGTATAAGAAACAGCGTGGGTGCCAGCACTGAGCCCTGGAGTACCCCAGTATTAATTTGGTAGAAGCGGGAAGAATGACCATCTACAGTAACTGATATACGTCGATTAGAAAGGAAACTGGAGAGCCGAGAGCAAAGCTTAGGTGGAAGACCGTAAGAAGGAAGTTTGTTAAGAAACCCATCATGTCAGGCCTGATCGAAAGCTTTGGATATTTCAAGAGCAACGATCTCGGATTCACCAAGAAACTCAAGGGACTTGTTCCAGTTGTGTAAGACAAAGAAAAGAAGATCAGCTGTGGATCTTCTGTGATGGAACTCATACTGTCTATCATGTAAGATCTTGTGTTTTTCCAGATTCTTTAAGATTTAGAAATTAATGAATTTTTCCATTACTTTGCAAACAACAGAAAGAAGAGATTTAGGTCTATAGTTAGAAGGAAGAGTTTTGCATCCTTTTTTGGTGACAGGTTGCACACGTGCAGATTTCCAACTCCCCGGGAAAATGCCCGTGTCGTAAGAGATTCGAAGAGGCGAGTTAGGATGGGTGCAAGCTCGGAAGCACATTTTTTTAAGGCAATTGCTGGTATGCCATCCAACCCGGACGATTTTTTAGTATTAAGAGAAGAAAGAATACGCTTGATCTGTTTAACTTTAAAAATGATATCGGACATTTTATGAGGAACAGAGGCAGCTGTTGGGAGAGGAAGATTAATAGGAGGATCAAGGGTAGAATTGGCAGCAAATTGTTTAGCAAATAGTTCGGTTTTTCCTTTAGAGGTAGAAAGAATTCCACCTTCAGAGATTAGGGGTGAAAAAGAATTTGTACAGAACCTTTTTTTACAATTCTGAGAGACATTTATTTAATGTTTAACTTTTTAAAGAAATCTGCTGCCATTTTACCATTTAATAGAAAAATATCTCAAAACCAAACACTCTCAATTTCAATCGAAACAAACATATAGGTGAAACGGTTAACGTTAACTCGAAAACACGGCATTGAAAGTTTAGATTATTTCCTACCCAAATAAACAAATTCGAAAATACACATGAACATTCTAAAAATATGTTCACAGACGAGAAAAACTTACTGTACTAGTTTTAAACCCAAAAACCTAGTTGTTTTAATTTAAATGAAAACCTCGTGGTTGAAAAAAATAGGTCAGGAAATAACCGGACTAATAGTATTTTAGTGACTGGGAAAAGATCTGTGCCAAAAATTTAAATGTATCATCGCACCTTAGCAAGACATTTAAATGTAAAATAAAACATTCTTTTAATAAATTAACAATATAAGCCAAAAATATTAAAGCTATTGCCAACATTTATATATAAAATGTTAAACATAAACTTAAAATATTTCTTTGATTAAGCGTGTTTATTATCCATTAAAACGATATAAGTATGGATATTATTCTTAAAAATTTGCTTATATTGCTAAAGCAATAAGTGTCAAAGCAAGCTTTGCTCAAAAAACAAACGAACTTAAGTAAGTGTTTTAATTGCAAAATGCAATGGGTGCCGCGTATCGTGCAATGAAAATCAAAATAAACATTTTTCAGCTTTTTTAGATGCCAAACAATATATAGAATCATTCAAAAACTTACCTAGAAAGCCCGTTTTGAGGGTTATAGTTACAAAACACGAAAAAAATTCGTTGAAATCGTCGTCAAAGCGGATCGTACTACTTAAGTCAAGTAGGCGCGCAAAAAATCGTTCCGACATAAAAAACAAAAGAGCGCCGGGCCTGTTTAACTTTACATCCTAACGAGGAGGAAGTGTTTAAAAAAATGCACCGATGCCGTTGATTAATATGAGTGTAACTAATCAAGGGTGCTGTGTGTGTGTGTATGCCGGTCAATTTCGGGATCTCTGGATCGACACACTCTCGCACACTGGCGGTGACGTCACGAAGAAAGGTGGGGATCCCTGAGTTTTGCTTTGGCTTAAAATAAGTCAAGGAACTACCGCGCCGTGCCGGGAGATATTGTGTAAATACGTAAGAATTAGTTTGGATTAGATCAGTGTACAGTGACCAGAACAGATTAACAGATTGCTGAATCTGATTTATGTGAAGGCATATGCTGGGTTTACAGGGCAATATTTATGAAATTAATTCAGATGGTGTAAACGTTTCCGTTAAAAATACTTGTTATATTGTTTTTTTTTTCTTTATGACAGCTCATGAAGGCTTATATGAAGCCTAAGTACTATGTGCCGGGTTTATTTAATGTTTAACCCATTTTATTGTAACTTTCGGCCAATGCTGTCAGGCGCGGATCCAGCCCTCAAAAAAAGTTGTAGGCACAGCCTCCCAAATATCGGCTAAGTTCGAATCGGAGTACGAACTCATTCATGAACAATTATTGATTACAAACTAAAATAAACACCATTTTACATCAAATACCTTTATCAGAAACTAGCAACATGTCCCGACTTCACACGAGTGGACAAGTGGACATTTATTTTTTAGTTTTTATAGCTTATGTTACTCACAATCAGTAAAAATGTAGGATTCTAACGGTGAAAAAAAAATTGTAATCGGTTCAGTAGTTTTTGAGTATATTTGTTACAAACATTCAAAAATACAAATCTTTTACTCTTTATACTTTATATTATTATAATATAGTATACAGGCTGCTAGCGAAATTGACCAAATCCTTCATACCTTGGTATGGAGTCTATGCTCTAAGTCTATGGACTTAGAGTTTAGACCATCAATCTGAGCAACTTTCCCAAAGAAACCATATTCCGAAAATAATAATAAAAAAGTTACTTCCCATACAAAGTTAGCATCCGCAGCAGCAGTTTTGCACAGAAACTCCAAATTTTTTATTTTTTTTCCAGTAGGCATATTGTTTTCTTGGGAAGCTTAAAGCGTAAGCTTAAATTTGTAATTTATTTATTTATCTCTACAGTATACAGTATAGGTAAATTCTTAAATTACAAATTTAAGCTTGATATAAAGGTTATCGGGTCTAGTTCTCTTAAATATACAATTTTAATTTGTAATTTTGGTATTTATATATAGATAACTGCTTAAATTATAAATTCAAGCTTACGCTTCTTTTTTGCGAAAACATAAATTATTTCATTGACATCCAGGTGAACATCTCTATGTATATTTTAGAGAGCTAGCCCCGATAATCTTTCCTGTGCCATTGAGGCGCGCAATCAAGATTTGATCCTACGGAGAGTTAAAAACGATCTATCCGCAGTAGCTACGCTGACCGGGAGTGTAGCCAAATTTGTAAAAAAACATTTTATGTTTGGGTACAAATCTTGGTCGCGCGCTTCAATAAGATTAGCTATCGACTCTGGTATAGTTTGTCCAAGCTAACATTTTTGTGTTGGCTTACATGAATCAGGCTGTTTCTAAAACAAAACTCACTAGACTCGACGTCAAAATCAGCTGATTGGCGTAAATCACCCAGTAATGGATTAAAGGCGTATCAATTTTTATATTACATTTTTCTTGTGTTTAGGTGTGTTTTTTCGTGTTTTAAAATAATTAGTGAGATTAGAGATTACTCTGCATTGTTTTTATTTTTTTTTGAGTGGACTATTTGACATTTTTTGTATTTCATAATTTGTTTTATTTTGGACTAAGTTTTTTAGAGTATGAATCACAGTGATTACTGTTCGGAAAAGCTTCGAGACCCGCTTCAGAGTTGTGATAAGTCGGAGCTAAGAAAATATAACCTAATATATATTTCTTAAAGAATGATGCTATCAGAATAGTGATCTTGCATAAGGTAAAATAACTCGTTTTAATAGTATTATAATCTAAAAATATATCCTTAGATGTGCGAAATATAATAATATTTAAATATATTTATGAATGTATTTTTTAGGATCCCATAGTGGCAGTTGCTGACAATATAAACAAAATATTAAATTTATAACTTAAGCTTAATGGAAAAACCAAATGTGCAACGCATGAGAAGGATATTTTTAAAAGGTGTTATGGAAAATGAAGATTTAGGAGAAAATAAAAATCTTTGGATGTTTCTCAATGAAACCTGGATCTTCTCGAACAGCTTTTTCCGCAGGTCTTGGCAGGATGACAATGTATATTTCAGTGGAAAGGTAAAACATTGTCATGACTAATTATATGCTAGAAAAAAATGGCCCATTTTTTAATTCTCAAGGTGAAGCACTTTTACAATCCTCTAATAAAATTTTGTTTTGCCTAATAAATTATCACAGTTTTACAAAAAAGCTTCCTCTTGCACACCGACAAGCTGTAGAAGACCTGTTTCTTTTTTATGAATATTTTCACCGCTTCTGCTCCGAAGCATTAGCTGTCGTAATTCCTTCTTTTGCATATCCTAATTAGAGCAAGTAGTGAACACTTAGACTTCAAGCATAAGGGGTATCCGGAAAAAATATTGACAGATCCGGTAGATACCTCAGTTAGGGTCTCTTTCATACATAGGACATATGAATAAACCTGTAGCTCTTACAGAACACACTTGCTGCATTCTTATGAAACATTAAAGTATATTTAATTAAATCACTGTTGAAATACTTATATTTTCCTCAGAAACATTATTCTACATGCTGGTGCCGAAAAAGGATGTTGATGGTGCCAGTAGAATTTTTAAATCAAAAACAAAAACAGGAGATTACCATGGCGAGATGAATGCTGAAAATTTTGAGAAGTGGGTTAGAGATGATCTACTACCTAATTTAAAGATCTTCATTAGTCATTTTAGATAATGCCAGCTACCACAGTAGGTTGTTAGAAAACTGGCCAATTAGTGGCTGGAAGAAAGAAAATATGGTTAAATGGTTAGAACACCGTAATATTCCTTTTGCAAAATCAGCGACAAAATAGATTTTGTGGTGCTTGATTCAGCGCCTACCAAAGCCTCCCAAATCTTCTGTCGTCGATGCTCTTATTTAGGAGGCTGGTCATCAAGGAGTGCGCTTGCCTCCATATCAGGCAGCTTCAACTGCAATTTATTTCCTATTTTATGGAACCCACATTATTAGTAAATTAATAAGGTAAATGGTGATAAAAATCAATTACAGTTATCTTCTTTTTACTTTTTAGCTTTTCTTTTTTTAACTATCTTACTGCTTTTAATAAAAAACCAAATATTAAATGACAATTTCATTTAAACACAACAATGGCCACAGTAGTTGCCAAAATGCTTGGACTCACAAGTATCCATTTACAGTCCAGCTGCTAAAACGCCAAACCTCCCACTGTGTCTGCTCTCTTATAGTAAAAGTGTCTAGACTAATATCTGCTGCGTGCAGATTGCATACATTTTTCTTTCATCATTGCATACGTTTGCTTTTCTCATAAAAACCCCTGATGGAACAGGGTCTGTTTGTTACTCAGAAATAGTGTACACTATTTTACATTTTTTTATGTACCTAAGCTCTCTAATTGAAGGTGTTTTTTAGGACTAAGTGTGTACAAAAAGTGTAAAATAGTGTAAACTATTTCTAAATAACAAACACTTAATAAATAACTATTAATCTGCACTATAAAGGCGAAAATGATAATTTTTAATAAAATATTATGGCCAACACAATTTATGCAAATATATGAACAGCAAAAAAAAATACTGATAAACTTAGTTATTGTAATATAACAATAAATTTTTTAAAATATTAAAATTTTGAAATTCCCTTCCCTCAGTACGGCCCTGACTTAAATTCCTATATAACTTAAATCTGAAAAACAAAATTTACTAATATGTAGGGATATTAGCATTGCCAACCTAAAAATGTTAGCTTGGACAAACTATATGACCAAATTATTTTGAGATTTTTTTTCCATTTGGTCATCCAGAGTCGGTATTTATTTAAAATTGTATATTCATTATCGCTAATGAACTGACGGTACATGTGAAACGTTTTTTTTTTTACTTTTACAATATCGATATCCAAATTCCTGTCAATTGGGATATGTATAAAAACTCTCAAATGAAATAGGTCCAGTACTTCCGGAGATAATCTGTCCTCCGAATCATTCATAATTGAATCTAATAGAGGTATGTATACTGATTTCCGAAAGTACTCTTCCACCGATTTCTCCTCATAATTGGACCTGTTTGTTTGCCTTAAAATTGTACAGGGTGGCCAGATAAGAATGCAAAGTGCTGTATTTTAAAAACTATTCGTCGTAGAGACTTGCGGTAAAAAAATTTATGACTAAAGAGGCCAAAAGAATACCGTGGAAAATATTTTCAGATTTCCAAGATGATCGCCAGGGGGCGTAACCGCCATCTTAAACTTTTTAAGTGATTTTTCACTGAAATCTACCCAGTAAATATTACCAAAAAATATATGCTTTTTAAAGCACAGCTTTACTCGAGTAATTTTTGTTTAACACTTTGTGACGTATCTGTTAAAATAAAGTGGTGGGGGGTAATTCAATGTTTTTTTTTAAATAAACAGCTGTAACTCCTAAACGAATAAACGGATTTTAACAAACTTGGTCTCATTGGAAAAAACATTTATTGCTCCATCAAATCCGTCTTATCTGTGATATGTCTAGTTCTTAGTAATGTCGCTAGAGCGCGTTTTTTGATCTAATAATAGAAAATTGCAAAATTCTCTAAAAAATTAAATGCAATAATATGACTTTTTTTTTAATGTAGTGAAATGATAGTTAAATAGGCCAGTGAAAACGGTATCTCGATATCTTATTCGTAGTCTGAAATACCGAAGAAAGAATATTTAGTTATCATATAATTTTAATAAGACGCTATTACACCGATATTTTTTGTTATTTATTTGTCTTTTTCAGGGTTTAATGATAAAATGTCTTAATTTAATAATTTTTAAATAAATAAAATATTCTTTGTTCAAAAAATTAAAAAACAATATCTTTCAACCGACCCCATGGGTAGAAGTCCAAACACCTCTGTTGATATCTTAAATCTGCATGTTCTCGCACATGTCTTGAGAAATGTGCTGGGCAACCGTCTAGTTGCAAAAACATATTTTGTCGTAATTGCAGGGGTATATCTTCTAATAAAAGAGACAATTGGTTTACCAGAAAATTAAGAAATACGGCACCATTTAGTGGTTGATCAAAGAAATAGGGACCTATATTAGTTCCTCCCAGAATGCCACACCACACATTGAGACTCCAATGCCCTTGATGTTGGACCTCCCGCAATCAGTGAGGATTGTTGTCAGACCAATAATGCATATTATGCAAATTTATGTTTCCATCACTCCTAAAAGTGGCCTCATCTGTCCAAAGAATTTCGGATAAAAATTCTCTATTTTCCCTAATCATGCCCAACATCCAATAGGCCTTTTCATCATGTGACAAGCGCAAGCGCAGTCGCCATGTTGAAATGGCGGCAATTCAAAAGTTTCGTACTGTTTTGATCGACAATGGCAGGAATGCAGTATTATCTCCCCAATTAAATCATTTACTGGAAAAATCGTTGATGATGCTTCACTGATTTAACAGTTGAAGCCCATAATTGTACGTAATTAAAAGGTTGCTTAAATGTCACGGACGTCTTTAAAAGGAAAAAAAGTGAGCTGATTGAGAGGTTAGGCATCATTACTTTTACTATACAAAAGTATCTATATTTTATTCTAATTAGGCCTACTACATATATACAATTCACAATTGTTATATTGATTAAATTGTATTGTATTTAAATGATTTATAACGTGTATCACTCTTACATACCTCGTAGCAACACCGCTTCTTAGTTCTTTTTCGTACTGATATCAATATAATAATCGATTAAAAAACCTATTTGCTAATTAAGGCACTTTTTTCTTTATTTTCGTATTTCTTTTCTTCAATAACTATACTTTCTTTAGTATTTTTTTTATTTTAATTGTGTGTTTACAGGCCCTTTAACATGCCTGTTTACAAAAAACAGTACGAAAAATATGGCTGATAATGACGCATGCGCACAAAAAAAATTGTGATGAAAAGGCCTATGACAATAATCTAACCGTCGCCGTCGGTCAAAGTCTTCGTGATTCCAGGCTTGATGTAAAACCATATAATATGGGCGCAGTCTAAAAATTTGAAAGAAACACATTGCGAAATATGTAAAGTATCGACAGCTTCATCATTTGTAAAAGGCATTTTAATAGTTTTAACGCTTTACTTATGTGTGCAACGAACACAAATTGGACTGCCTAATTTTAATATTTGTTGACAAGTTTATTTTAGGCATTTGTTTTTTCCTCCATGGCCTACTCTTCAATATTCTGCCTACCTTGCACTTGCATTTTATATGCATTGATTATTATACCCCTACGCGTTTTTTTTAATTTAACAAAGAATATTTTAATTATTTAAAAATTATTAAATTAAGACATTTTATCATTGAACCCTGAAAAAAGACAAAAAAATAACAAAACATATACGAGATACGGTTTTCACTGGCCTATTTAGCTACTTTCACTACTTTTTTTATGAAAAAAGTCATATTTTTTTTAAATTTTTTTTGAAAATTTTGAATTTTCTGTTATTAGATCAAAAAACGCGCTCTAGCGGCATTCCCAAGAACTAGACATATCACGGTAAGACGGTTTGTTGGAGCAATAAATGTTTTTTCCACAGACCAAGTTGTTAAAATCCGTTCAGTCGTTTAGGAGTTACAGCTGTTTTTTAACAGCTTTGTTAAAAAAAAATTACCGGAGTAAAGCTGCGCTTTAAAAAGCATATATTTTTTGGTAACATTTATTTACTGGGTAGATTTCAGTGAAAAATCATTTAAAAAAAATTTAAGATGGCGTTCCCCCTAGCGACCATCTTGGAAATCTGAAAATATTTTCCACGGTATTCTTTTGGCCTTTATCATAAATTTTTTTACCGCAAGTTTCCAAATACAGCACTTTGCATTGTTATCTTAGGTGGAAATTTTAATGTAAACCGTTACCGTAAAAGTGAGACTTTACCGGTTACAACTAGTGAATTAGGGTTGTGGGCATGCCCACAGTGCCCACAACGGTGGATCTGCGCCTGAATGCTGTTCAAGCATCAAAATATGCAAATATGTAATACATTTCATGGCACCTTTTAGACAACGCGATATTGTCATGGATTTTATAGAAATAACCACGTTTTCTAAACTACCTCCATAAACGTTTGGGTAATGTTATCCAAACTGGACCTGCAGTTTTATGTGATAACCGCAACCAACGGCACATGGTGTTCACTGAAGGTCCCCCATCCAATTACTAACCGTACCCGGTTTTGCTTGACTTCGCTGATCTCATGAGAAGCGATGTTTCGACGTGGCAAATGCCGTTGGCATATACCGGGTGACAACAAAATCACTACCAAGCCTTATATTGCTTAAAAATTTTGGGAAGATCTAAAGTGCCATTAGATGGTAATTTTTGATTTATTAACATACATTTATCACCTTTTTCGGCTTTTATTCCCGGGAAGAGGAGTCCCTAAAAAGTAAACTAATAATTGCAAAGAAAATTTCCAGTAGCACCGATTGCAGCGTTGGACTCTTAGTGGAACGTTGACCAGACAATGAAACACCAGATGTTATCCCTGCAGAAATTATAGTCCAATCATTATAGCAAAAAAAAGGTCATTTTTGTAATTAATGTTAAAAGATAGCTGACTGTGCCATGACTTCCGGAATAACCCGTAGATTACTAAAATCAAAAATTCAACCAATTTTTTTTCAGGTAATTATTTTAATCAATAATTATTAAAAAAGGGCCTTTTTTATATAACAAAAAGCACTAGTAATATTTACTCATAAAAGACCGTTTATAGAAAAAATCCGGTTTTGAAAATTCGACCATTTTTCACCGAAAAGGGGAAAAAATTAAAACAGACCTTTCTTTAAAATTCGTATCTCCGTTAATTTTCTTTGAGCTGATTTGTTGGAAAATATAGTTAATAACATACTTTGAGCTGCCGAATCTGGAGAACATTGTTAAAAATGCTTTAAAACCCCCGCGTCCAAAATTCCTCCCGCTGGGTGCCCCTCCCGTCTGGTGCAATTCTCGCTAGGTTCACAAGATTTTTACAATGTTCTCCCCTTTTAGGAAAATGGAATTCCCCCTTTTTTTTAATCTTAACTTTTAAAAGCCGTTTTAAAATTTGAATCGGACCATTTGCACGCATTCAAAATAAGGGAATTTGAAGTCTTCTTTTCCTTTCCTTTTCGGGAAAAAATGTCGGGCATTTTTTAAAAACATTTTTTAAAAAAACGGGGTCAATTTTTAAAAAAAGGCTTCTTTTTTTTTTTTTTGCTTTTTCAAAAAACAGGGAAAAAACCTTTTTATTTTAATTTAAAACTTGAAAAAAAATGGTGGATTTTTGTTATATTAAAAAAACGAAAAAAGGCCCTTTTTTAACAAATTTTAATTAAAAAAAAAAAATTTTATTTTTTATTTTTTAACCCAAATTATTTCCGGGAAAAAAAATTTTTCAAAATAAAAAAAAATTAAAAAATTTTTTTCCCCCCCCCCAGGAAATGTGAGCAATTTGGCTGTTACAATTAACTTTTAGGTATATTGTCAGTATGTTAGGTAATTTACGTGAAGAATAATTATTGTTAAACAATGTTTTAATAAACGATTTTTTAAAAGTCCTTAGTATAAATGATCTTACTGCACTAGTGCGGTAAAGTAACAGTTACCACACTAAAAATAATGTATGTAACCGTAGTTACCGTACAGTTGTAGATAAATGCCTTTTTCAAAGTATTGGCAAAGAAGAGATCGTGTCTCATTTTTTAGAGCAATATTTCTTTTAAACTTCATACAGTGTATTATATTAACTTCACCTTTTAGCCCAGTCTGTAGGTAATTTTATGACTTTAATTTGTAACAGGTTGCAAGGTGTTGGAAGTTATAAGGGTGATTACCTGAATATGACTATATGGTTTTAGACTCGAAAAAAGTGTGCAGGGGTGGGGGGTGGAGGGTTAAAAGTGCGTAAAACGTGTTTTTCGCTTCTGCAAGCGCCATTGTTAATTTTAGAGGAACACGTTCAAAATGTTTTTTTAGGTATTAAAAAAACCTATAATTTGAGCCCGACTAAAATTGATGTGGTCCATTTGTTTCTGAAAAAATCCAAAAAAAACGTTAAAAATAGCCATTTTTTGAAATGTTGATGATTATTGCAAAAATATTTTTTATCCATTTCTGTCATTGCAAAACATAGGATTTTTAATTCCTAATTAAATGAGAGGTTCTAAAGCATGATCGGATAATTTTTTGCTAAGATAATTGAGTTTTACTGATTTTAGAGCCTTAATCTAGTAGGCTATATCTTTTTTTCTATATACATATTTTAGGTATTACAAACTGTCTTTTGCTTTTTTAAGACTTATATTTTACTAATTAAAATCAACGAAATAAAAAAAGTAAGTCCTTCGTTTTGAGCCTGGAAAATAAGGTACTTTTTTGTTTATAAACAATTGGAGTTGGAGCGCCCCCTGCATAAGTTAAGAATTTAAACCAAGAAATATGGAGAGCTGGATTCAAAACAAATATTAAAAAAGTTTCTATGACCAGTAGGAATCAAGTTACCAATTTTTTAAAGTATTATTTAAATTTTTATAATAATTAAAATTAAATTTTGGGCGGCATTTAATATATATACTTAAACAATATAAACACAATAAAAAATTGTTATATTTGTTTTTTTTGCTAAAAAATGTTTAAAGTGACTGAGGTTTTTCCAAACGTCGAAA